>WNGS01093751.1:0-11376 GCA_020271785.1 Procambarus virginalis
TTTTCTAATGCATGATGTTAATGAAATGGGTCTGTAATTGCCACGTTCTTTCGGCTTAGGAATCGGAATGATGTCTGCTTTCTTCCAAGAGGTCGGTAGTTTGCCTGCTGCCAAGATGCGTTGATGACGTCCAATATTCCTTGTTCACCAGCAGGACCTGCATGTGCAATCATTGAGTATGTAATGGTATCAGCACCTGGTGCAGTGTCCTTACCACCTTTTTTGGCTCTGATTAGTTCTTGTGTGTGTGAAGGGACAGTCACATTCGTCATTTATAGCTATACTCGCATGAATGACTGTCAACCTCTCTTGTGTTAATTGTTCTTGCTGCCTGCGGACCACAGCAGGAAGCTGATATGAAGATGTTCGTTCTGCAAATAGGAGGGCAAGTCTCTCAGCCTCCTGCAATGGTTGAATACATGCCTGTGGTCGGGCGGTCGACCTCATATAGTTTTAATCTGACCCCATATCTTGCCAAGACTACTATGTTCGTTCAGAGTTTGACACACACTCAAACCATCTTGCCTCCTTTACTTCCCTAGAAACGCGTCTTGCTTCAGATACCACCGCTCTTAGCAGAGTTCTTCCTTCTGGTGTGGGTTTCTCTTCAGATGTTTTCTGAAGATGTTGACTCTGTGGTTCTGTTCTTTAACTTCACTACTATAGAACCAATAGTTCCTCCGTGGTGTGATTCCTGTGATAATGACTGGAATAGCTTTGTTTGCAGCAGCTGCAATGGCTTCCTGCAGATTGGTCTCGTGTATGTACAAATCCTCAGGTGGCGTGTATGTTGCAAACCAATTTTCAAGTTCAGCTTGGTATACATTCCAATTGGCCTTACTTAAATTTCACCTAGGTTGTGCAGTGGTGTAGGAGTTCGTTCTATGTTTAGTGTTGTTACAGTAGCATAGTGGTCACTGGTGATCACCGGTCTACTTCCCACTTCGCCCGATGCTTGAGTGCTGTCGAGATTAATGTAAGATCAAGGGACCCTCCTAGAATGTGAGTGGGTTCCCCAGTGTTGAGAAGTGTAATTTCAGGTACATCTCGCAGAGCTGCAGCTAAATGGCGCCCATCAGCATTGGCTGGCCCAGTCGCACCTAACACTCGATGATGAGCATTAAAATCCCCAGCAATAATTACATTTTCCTGCGTGGCCAAGGCAAGCGCCGCCTCTGCTTCTAGTTTACGTCTAGGGGGCTTGTAAACGTTGTATATGAGGAGCTCAATATTAGCCATATCCACTGTCACCGCTAATACCTCTACTCCATCCCCACATGAAACTGGGTCTATTTTCTTGCTGGGTATGGTGTTCCTGACTAGGGTCATAAGCCTCTTTGTCTCCCCTGCTCATACGGCATAACATAGTGCTGATACCCAGCTAATCTGAAGGATTTCGAGGCTGGGAAAAGGTTTCTTCCAAAACGATTATATCTGCTTTCGTGCTGATTGCAGCCTCCCGAAGTGTGTGGTTTTTATTTCCAAGACCTTGTATGTTCCACTGCAGTATTCGTAATGGCCAGACGACGGTTTCGGATGGTGTTGCCTGTTCTAGGAGAACTCCTCTTCGGGATCGACCTCTATGTTCTCCACCTCGCAAGTCGTGTCGCCGCAAATCGGACTGCATTGATCGGCCGTGGTCATCCCCGGCATTGTTGGAATCCGTGCATAACTGTGGTCCATTACTGTGTTGCTGGCATTGCCGCATGTCGGACTGCATTGATTGGTCGACGCCGTTTCTGGTGTTGTTGGAACCTGTGCATCTCTGCTGTTCAATACGTCTGTGTTGGTGTTGTTGCATATCAGACTGCATGGGCCGTTGTTGTCTGTCACTTGTGGTGGAAGATCCTGTTGATCGTGGTCACTGCCACTTCCAGTTGCGTTGGTAAATGTCGATGATCTGGGGTCTTGACTACCCGACTGTTGTCGGAAGTCTGTATGTCCAGGATGCGTTGTCTGTCCTCTTGTGCCTCGTCTTGTCTCAGACTGTCTATTTGCTGTGAAACAGTGGTCTGCTGCACGATCTTGTCCATTATCACACAAGCGATTTCCTGAGTCTGTCGTTGTGAGGCGTTCTGTGTCACCTGGAGGCAATCGATAATGGTCTCTGCCATGATCTTCACGATGCTTTTCAGCTGGACCTCGGTAAAACTGTATATCTGGCGTGTCGATTCCGAAAGTAATTGTTTTTTGCCCTTTTGCATTGGCTGTATTTCCGCAGCACCTTTGTGTATTTTCTGATTCGGAATTAATAGACTCGGGAAATTTTGCTCTGTGAGTGCGTGTGTCTGTTGTGGCTGTGCACGAGTGTTCCAGACGTTGGTGTTGGAGTATGTGGGGCTGGTCTGTGTGTGTAACCTGGCCTGAGCTGCCTGCACTTTTTCTTTCCGTGCAGAGCAGGTTGTGCTCCAGGCATGATGTTTGCCTCCACAATTTGGACATTTGGCTGTAGTGGCCTGGTTTGCCTTGTGCCTGGCTATGCAGTCTGCGGTTGGATGTCTCAGGCTGCACACTCCGCACCTCTCCTGTCCGGTGCAGCGTGACTGATGGTGGCCGTATTTCTGACACCTGAAGCAGCGCAGGGGTTCTGGGACGTATGGTCTCTGTCGGTATGTACCCCAATTCCCAAGACTGAACGTTTCTGGCACACGTCCCATGACGGTCACCAGAACTTGACGTGTCGCTGCCTTGTCCACTTTTGTGTGGCATCGTTCCGCATTCAGGATTTGCTTGTGTTCGAGTACTGGATCCAGGGGAAAGTCGACTGGGTATCCCAAAAGCACGACTCGTGTGCGTCTTTTCGAAGGGTCCAGCTTTTCCAAGCATACAGGTTCCCCTTGCAGGACCCGTACTGTTCCTAAGTAATTGGCAGTCTGGTGGTCTTGTGGTGCTAGTATTATTTCTCCCTTCAGGTTGACTGTAATGGAAAGTTTGAGCTCTGGTCGTTCTTTTTCCATTGCCGTTACTACTCCATATGCTGTAGGAAAGTGGGCTGTGAGTGTAGGCTGTGCCGCGGACAGAAAGTGTAGGCTGTGCCGCGGACAGAGAAGCATTGTCTGACACTGGCAGGTGTGTGACTGATGCTGCCCCCTCTAGGTCCATTACGTCTGCTGCCTTGCTGGTAGAGGCACGTGGCGAAGCCTCGAGAGCAGTCTTCTTCGGCGCCTGCTGCACATCGGTCCACCGACTCTCCTCGTCCGAAAGCTGCCAACATTTCCTCTTTCTCTTAGCCTTCCCCATGACTCTCTCCACGTAGTGAGGACCGAATCACTGCTCTACCTAATGCCCGAGACACTCCTAGGCCTGGAGAAATTCAGTCCCTTCCAACGGAGGTCGTAGAATGATTCCCCCAGGTGGAATCAGGGATACCTAACACCTAAACAAGCTGTTTGGTCAACCTTTCCCTGTCAGGCTCAGTACACTTTCTAAAGTGCTCCCTTGTGGCAATGCCCGCAGGATATCGCCTCGCCCTTCAGGGTAGGACTCTAAGTGTCAATCTAACCTAATCTAATCAATCTTACATCTAAATATATAGTGATACGGTCCTAAAAAAAAAAAAAAAAAAAAAAAAAAAAAGTGCGGTACGAGAGTTTGGGTCGCCTGCGTACTGGGTTGCGCAGAAAACCAGTCACCTGGACAGCAGGTAATCAACAACGTTGCATTACCGTCAATTGTAGGCGAAATCAGAATCGTCCACTGCAAAACAAGATATTGCCTGGGTCTTGGAGTACAGATGTAGTGTTCCTCACAAAATCGCGATGAATAGAGCTGATGGGTGCACAGAATCGTGAGTTTCCCGGGAACAAATCCGTGTGCGGCCAGCTAGCTATGGCGCCGGCAGCGAATGGCCGGGTGCTGCTAGTCTATATAAATAAAAAGGGAAATGTTCGTTTGTTCAATATCGCTAATCTCCGAAAGTTCCTCACCGATTGCTTTGAAATTTTCAAACAACGTTCCATTCGCATAAAAGCAGGTTTTATATACATACTATATAGATGTATGTGTATATAGATTTTCGTTTGTGACAAAAAAAAACATGTTTTTTTCTGAAAAACGGTGTTTTTGCATGTATTTTTCATGTGAGGGAAATCTTCGAAACCTCTTTAAGGATTGCTTTGAAATTTTGACTCGAAGTTGCATTCAAATAGGCGCTTCTTTTACATGTCTACTATATACATGCCTCACCTGAGACAGGAACAAAAAGGCTTTTTTGAAAAACAGCGTCATCTGTTGGACGTAAGAGCAACACACGCTGTAATCTTCGAAAGTTCTTCACCAATTGCTTTGATATTTTGATACAACGTTGCATTCGAATAGGCGCGTCTTTTTATATACCTACTATATAGGTGCCACACCTGTGACAGGTAAAAACATACGTTTTGAAAAACAGCGCCATCTGTTGCACATAATAGCAACATGCACGCTATATTAAATGTCACGAATTCCATTTCAATGTTTCCGATTGCATTCATAAATTTTATTTTCATAGATTTCGGTTTATTTTTTTTTATTGAATTATTTTGTGTGACATTGTATGGGAATTGAGCGGTGTTGTTTATCATACCGTTCATTTCGTAAGTATAAGTATAGATGTAACATCTGTGACAGGTAAAACAATGTTTTTCTTGAAAAACAGTGCTATCTGTTGCATGTAACAACAACACACATGCTATGTGAAATATGTTACAATTCCATTTCAATATTTCTGATTGCATTGAAAAATTAAATTAAATTTTTTTTTATCATTTTCATTTTTATGTAATTAATAGCAGTACTCGGCCACGCTTTGCTGTGACTCAGCAACCCATGTGCGCTGCTGAGCCACAGCAACCTTCCCCTGTTTCCCAGTCCTCCCCACAATTCCTCCCTCCTGCATCGCCTCATCCTCCCAACCATTCTTCACTCCCACATCCCCTCGTCCTCCCCACCATTCCCCCCCTCCCCCATCCCCTAGTCCTCCCCACCATTCTCCATTCCCCAATCCCCTCGTCCCCCCACTATCCCCTATTCCCCCATCTCATCGTCCTCCCCCACCAATACCCCCCTCCCCTGTCCCCTTGTCCTCCCAACCATATCCCACTCACTCGTCCAATGCATTCTCAAATGATCTGATGTTCCCATCAGAAAATTTGGAACATCAAATGATCTGATGTTTCCTTCACTGAAAAATAAGAATAACAGTTAAGAAATAATAGTTAAATGAAAAACAATGAAAAAATATAAAAAATAAACAATACCCACGAAATGAACGGCATGGTAAACAACACAACTTAATTCCAAGCCAATATCACTGAAAATAATTAAATAAAAATCAAAATAAATCGAAATCTATGAAAATTCTATTTATCAGTGCAATCGGAAACATTGAAATGTAATCATAACGTATTTAGTATAATATGTGTTGCTCTTACATGCAACAGATGGCACTTTTTTTTAAGTATCGTTTTACCTGTCACAGGTGTGGCATTAATATTTATACTCACGAAATAAACGGCATGGTAAACAACACAGCTTAATTACACTGGTATGTCACACAAAATAATTAAATCAAAATTAAAATAAATCGAAATCTATAAAAATTCAATTTATCAATATAACTGGAAACATTGAAATGGAATCATAACATATTTAGCATAGCGTGTGTTGCTCCTATGCGAAACTGATGGCGCTGTTTAACTTCAAACAAACATGTTTTTACCTGTCACAGGTGTGGCATCTATGCAGCAGGTATATAAAAACATATGCGCATTCCAATGAAACGTTGTGTTAAAATTTCAAAGCAATCGGTGAAGAACTTTCGGAGATCACAGCTTGTGTTGCTCTTACGTCCAACAGATGGTGCTGTTTTTCAAAAAAAGCATGTTTTTACCTGACACAGGTTTGTCATCTATCTATTAAGTATATAAAAACACGCTCCTATTCCTATGCTACGTTGTGTCAAAATTTCAAAGCAATCGGTAAATGGGTTTTGAAGATTTCCCTCATATGAAAAACACTTGAAAAACACAGTTTTTCAAGAAAAGCATGTTTTTACTCGTCACAAACGTGACATCTATATAATATGTATATAAAAATACGGTCGGATGTGAATGGAACGTTGTGTGAAAATTTCTAAGCAATCGGTGAAAAACTTTCGGAGATTAGCGATTTTGAACAAACAAACATTTCCATTTTTATTTATATAGATTACATTAAGACCATAATTTATTGACTTAGTTGTGTTAATTTAGGTTAGGTTAAGATAGGTTAGGTTATTTAGGGTTGGTTAGGTTCGGTCATATATCTTCGTTAGTTTTAACTGAAATTTAAAGAAATTAACTCATACATAACGAAATGGACAGATTTATCTTTTCATAAGAAAAAAATGTGAACAAAATATAAATTCAGGAAAACTTAGCCTATTAGGCAAATAGGGCCTTGCATAGTACTTCAAGAACGACGTTCTGGCTACTAGGTACAACATATATATATATATATATATATATATATATATATATATATATATATATATATATATATATATATATATATGTCGTACCTAGTAGCCAGAACGCACTTCTCAGCCTACTATGCAAGGCCCGATTTGCCTAATAAGCCAAGTTTTCATGAACTAATGTTTTTTCGACTACCTAACCTACCTAACCTAACCTAACTTTTTCGGCTACCTAACCTAACCTAACCTATAAAGATAGGTTAGGTTAGGTTAGGTGGGGTTGGTTAGGTTCGGTCATATATCTAGATTAATTTCAACTTCAATAAAAAGATTAACCTCATACATATGGAAATCGGTAGCTTTATCATTTCACAAGAAAAAAATTAGAGAAAATATATTAATTCATGAAAACTTGGCTTATTAGGCAAATCGAGGCTTGCATAGTAGGCTGAGAAGTGCGTTCTGGCTACTAGGTACGACATATATATATATGTATATATTGTGCATAGACACTTTGTTGTTGAAACTGTGTTAGCAAAGTGTTAGGAAATGATCACGGTGGTCAATGAATGATTAACGTCCCTATGAAGGCTAGCCTTATAACTTTTCCCACTCTTCATGTGATGAATATATTTGTTATTCTATATTTTAGTGACTGACGATTCTACGTTGTTCTGGAATATTTTAATGATAAAGGCAAACAAACCCACCCTAATGTAAACAATTACACAGCAGAACTAATATATGAGTGGTAAACCTTCTCCCTCCAGGTAGTGATGCTGACCAACCTTCCGAAGTCGTCTGAACATCCCAACATAACTGAGATAACCCACGGCCTTCAATACTTGAACTTTGAGAATATAAACATGTTCGAAGCTTCAAGTAACATTATAAAAATATTCACAAAGTTGTCGATCATGGCCAGGGAAATGTATCACGTGCCGGCTGTGAAGGAGCTCTACCAGAGAAGGAAGGAGTTCGATCTCATGGTCGTAGATGCTTCGTTCAACGAGGTGAGAGCTCGTTCCTGGTGCTTGATGTTCCGTGCTATTTCTCATATTTAATATTGGTTTATATCGATGATTTGCAAAATAATATTTCCTGAGGCGCCAAGATTATTCTTTTTATAGTTTGGTGATGGTGTTTAGTACAATCAACTGGTTAAAAGTTGGTTAATAGGGCCACCACAAGAGCTTACTAATCAACCGGTAAGTACTCTTTAATCCTGAAAATGGTCCAGGGCTAAAGTTAATTATCTGCTTACGTACACCGAGAAATAGAATATACCTCTCCGGGTACATATCACCAGAATTTTGTATAATTATAAGTGATTATTTACCTCATAAATGACTTACGTTTCACTCTCCCTGCACAATACCCTGAATTGGTCGGTACAGCGACGGCGCTAGATCCCTGACAAACCAAGTAGTTGGGCATTATTAATTTTCTGTCTTATCCCAGATATATCTCATATCCCATCTAAATGTACTATAGTTATAACGCTTTGAGGTTTATCATTATATTTAGTTTTTGGTCTCTCTGCAGGTTGCCTACCCATTCGTGTACAACGTTCCATTCATCACTCTCTTCACATCATCGATTAACCATCGCGTCAGCTCCGTCCTGGGCAACGTCCTCAACCCAGCCTACGTCCCCTTCATGGATAACTTTGACTTCCCTGCATCGGTCTGGCAGCGTCTCCTCAACACATTTCAACACATATCATTTCCCTTTTATTGGCAGATCTGGTCCATAGTGCCGACGGTGCAGAAAGAAGTGAGTCAGTCTCAGTGCCAAATGGTATTTCAAAAAAATATTAGTGATGGAGCAAAGTTAATAATGGGCAGATATATTTGAGATTAATTCATAGTTATTGTCAAAAAAAATAGATTTGACGTTGATTTTTAAATTGTGCAATGAAATGTATTAACACAAAGCAGTTATTTAACCTGGTGCACTGCAGAGTTTTCAGATAGTCTACATCAAAAGAATTCCATGACTCTTTGATGAGGGCCCCAACTATTCTGCAGATCTCCGCGCAGTTCCCGGAGCTGCCGCCGCTGGTGGACCTGGAGAGGAACATGAGTCTGGTGCTGATCAACGGTCACTTCAGTGCTGGCATACCACTGCCCCTCCTGCCCTCACAGGTGGAGGTGGGCGGCATGCACTGTCGCCCCGCCAGCCCTCTGCCCCAGGTGAGTTGTACTGCCCTCACAGGTGAAGGTGGGCGGCATGCACTGTCGACCCGCCAGCCCTCTGCCCCAGGTGAGTTGCACTGCCCTCATAGGTGAAGGTGGGCGGCATGCACTGTCGACCCGCCAGCCCTCTGCCCCAGGTGAGTTGCACTGCCCTCATAGGTGAAGGTGGGCGGCATTCACTGTCGACCCACAAGTCAACACTCGTGACTATGGAACACTAATGAGAAGATAGGGTATGAAAACTAAGCCATGGGGAGAACTTGGAATCATTCAGAATACCATGCTAAGAAAATAGGTTGTCAGGATGTAGTGAGGCGGAATAATGTCACAAGTGTAGGGCTACAAATTATTGGTGAGGACTTAGTGTGTATCCAAGGTATTGTCCAATGTCTGTTCTGGGTGTTCTCCAGGGTGTTCTCCAATGTGTTTTCAGGGTATTGTTCAGTGTGTGTGTATCCAGGGTGTTGTCCAGCATATATCCAGGGTGTTCGGGTATGTGGGCCTGCGGGCCGCTCCAAGCAACAGCCTAGTGGACCAAACTCTCACAAGTCAAGCCTGGCCTCGGGCCGGGCTTGGGGAGTAGAAGAACTCCCAGAACCCCATCAACCAGGTATCAACCAGGTGTTGTCCAGAATGTATCCAGGATGTTGTCCAGCATAAATGCAGGTGTTTTCCAGCGTGTGTTCAAGGTGTTGTCCAGTGTTCCAGGGTGTTGTCCAGTGTGCATCCAGGGTGTTGTCCAGTGTGTAATCCAGGGTGTTGTCCATTATGTATCCAGGGTGTTGTCCAGTGGATCCAAGGTGTTGTCAAGTGTGAATCCAGGGGTGTGTCCAAGATGTCCAGGGTGTTGTCTAGTGTGTCCAAGGTGTTGCCTAATGTACTCACTAAATTACTCACTAATTGTGCTTGCGGGGGTTGAGCTTTGGCTCTTTGGTCCCGCCTCTCAACTGTCAATCAACAGGTGTACAGATTCCTGAGCCTACTGGGCTCTATCATATCTACACTTGAAACTGTGTATGGAGTCAGCCTCCACACATCACTGCCTAATGCATCCATTTATTAACTACTCTGACACTGAAAAAATTCTTTCTAACGTCTCTGTGGCTCATCTGGGTACTAAGTTTCCACCTGTGTCCCCTGTTCGTGTCCCACCCGTGGTGAAGAGTTCTCTTTGTCCGCCCTGTCATTCCCCTGAGAATTTTGTAGGTGGTTATCATGTCTCCCCTTACTCTTCTGTTTTCCAGGGATGTGGGTCAGCTCCTTTAGCCTTTCTCGTAGCTCAATCCTCTCAGTTGCGGGACGAGCCTGGTGGCATACCGCTGAATCTTCCAGTTTGAAAATGACATCGCGACTAAAGCCAAGACCCAACCAAAGCTGCTCCACAGCCAGCCACATCAGGAGGAAAACAGCAGTGAAAGAACAAGTGATGAAGCTACGAAAAGCGGAGAACAGATACACAGAGAACGACAAGGAAGTGTGTGAAGAACTCAACAAGAGATTCCAGGAGGTCTTCAAGAAGCCCCAACAAGAACAAGGAGAAGCCCCTGCACTAAATGAGAAAGTGGCAAACCAAGCAACCTTGGGGGAATTTGACCTCACCAGTGATGAGGTCAAAAGGTGTCCTGCTGGAGCTGGATGTGACAAAGGCTGTTGGGCCTGACAGAATCTCACCATGGATACTAAAGGAAGGTGCAGAAGCACTAAGTGTGCCACTCTCTATGGTGTATAACAGGTCACTGGAAACAGGAGACTTACCATGAAAGTTGGGAAGACGGCTAATGTGGTCCCAATATACAAAAAGGGTGACAGGCAAGAGGCACTGAATTACAGGCCTGTTTCCTTAACTTGTATACCATGCAAGGTAATGGAGAAGATCGTGAGGAAAAGGCTCGTAGAGCATCTAGAGGGAAATAACTTTGTAACGCACCACCAACATGGGTTCAGGGATGGTAAATCGTGCTTCATAGGTTTAATAGAATTTTATGACCAAGCAACAAAAATTAGGCAGGAAAGAGAAGGGTGGGCCGACTGCATTTTCCTGGATTGCCAAAAAGCCTTTGACACAGTACCGCACAAAAGGCTGTTAAAAAGTTGGAGCAACAGGCAGGAGTAAAAGGGAAGGTGCTCCAGTGGATAAGGGAGTACTTAAGCAACAGGAAACAGCGAGTAACGGTGAGGGGGGAGACATCAGAGTGGCGAGATGTCACCAGCGGAGTCCCACAGGGCTCAGTACTTGGACCCATCCTGTTTCTAATATATGTGAACGATCTTCCGGAGGGTATAGACTCATTCCTCTCAATGTTTGCTGATGATGCAAAAAAATTATGAGAAGAATCAAGACGGATGAAGATAGACAGAGACTACAGGATGACCTGGATAAACTGGAGGAATGGTCTAGTCTAGAAAATGGCTGCTAAAGGTCAGCTCGGGAAAGTGTAAGGTGATGAAATTAGGAGAAGGGAGCAGGAGGCTGAACACAAGGTATCATTTGGGAGGGGAAATCCTACAAGAGTCAAATAGAGAGAAAGATCTGGGGGTTGATATCACACCGAACCTGTCCCCAGAAGCCCACATCAAAAGAATATCATCAGCGGCATATGCTAGACTGGCCAACATAAGAACTGCCTTTAGAAATTTGTGTAAGGAATCTTTCAGAACCCTGTATACCACTGTTGTAAGACCAATCCTGGAGTATGCAGCTCCAGCCTGGAGTCCATACCTAGTTAAACACAAGACAAAGTTAGA
>WNGS01093759.1:0-10608 GCA_020271785.1 Procambarus virginalis
CAGAAGACCAACAACCAAACAACCTGATCGTCAAGGACATATCCGAGGTAAGCAACTCTGTGGTGGATAACCGATTTTTGAGATGTTCCAGCAAAGGTTCAAGAGAGTGATGAAGGTTCTCCTCCTGTTATGGTGACCACCCGTGCTCAAGCTGCACGACCACAGCCAGCTGACTCTACTGCTACCGCTGTCCCTCAGGACCCTTCGAAACTACCCCCTAACCTGACCGCGGTGGAGTTCCGTAAGTTACAGAGAGATGATCTTACCTTGACACCATTATTCTTTCAGGCTGAAACCCAATCCGACAGTGTTCCTGGGTTCTTTATGGAGAACGAAATACTCTATCGCAGGTATAGACCCAGTAAACTGAAGGACGAGGACGATTGGGCAGACGTTGAACAACTAGTGATTCCTACCAGCCTGCGGCCCACGATTCTACACCTGGCCCACGGTGCTTTGTCACACTACGGGTTCAACAAGACTTACCATGGAATTCGACAAGACTACTACTGGCCAGGTATGGTAAACGACGTGAAAACTCATGTCAGATTATGCCACGTGTGTCAGTTAGCCGGGAAACCGAACGTTTCCATTCCCAGAGCATCACTGATACCCATCCAGGTGCCTGAGGAACCGTTCCACAAGCTCATTATCGACTGCGTTGGTCCTTTGCCTCGGACCAGTGCAGGCAATGCATATATCTTAACCATCCTGTGTCCTACCACCAGATTTCCGATAGCAGTTCCAGTGAAAAATATTACGGCTGCTACAGTGGTGAAGAATCTACTGAAAATCTTCACCCAGTATGGATTTCCGAGGGAGATTCAGAGCGACTGTGGCACCAACTTCACCAGTGATCTCTTCAAACGGACTCTGGAGGAGTTCAACATCAAACAGGTACTGTCCAGCCCCTATCATCCTGCTTCACAGGGTTCTCTCGAGCATAGTCATCAAACCATCAAGGCACTCTTAAAAAAGTTCTGTAATGAGACCTCAAAGGATTGGGATAGGCAAATTGATCTCATCCTGTGTATTTTCAGAAGTCTTCCCAACGAGTCACTAGGAGTATCTCCTTATGAGATGCTCTACGGACGTAAGTGCCGTACACCTCTCAAGGCTTTCAAGGATTCTCTACGTGATGCCACCTTCAGTGAGCATCAGAATGTGCCCCAGTATCTTCAAAATCTCCGACACATTCTAGAGAGGGTCCAATCCTTTGCCAGCAACAACCTACAGAAAGCCCAAGAGAGGATGAAGACTCGTTACGACCAGCACTGTAAAGTAAGCAAGTTTACACCAGGAGACTTAGTGCTTGCTTATTTCCCTATCCCAGGTTCGCCGTTACAGAACAGGTTCTCAGGACCCTACCGTGTTAAGGAGTGCCGGAACAACTTCAACTACGTTCTCGAGACCTCCAATAGGCGGCGGAAGACCCAGCTGTGCCACATCAATTTACTCAAGCCCTACCATGGGGTTCCTCCCACTGTGTTAACCAATTTCACCTCACTTACAGGTCCAAACAGCCACAGTGAGACCTTCCCTGCTTCTCCTTCCGAAAGCACTGACACTGAGACAGCGCTCTCTAACTCAGAAATCCTTACTAACCTTCACCATCATTTTCAGGACGATAATAGTGCTCCACTAATCAAACTCATCAGAGAGCATCAAGAGTTGTTTCGAGATGATCCCCAAGAGTGTACTGTGACTCAGCACGACATTCAACTGCTACCTGACACCCAGCCGATTCGCCAACCGTTCTACCGAATCAGCCCGAGCAAGACGGAAGTCATGCGGGCTGAGGTACAGTATCTCTTGGACCATGGACTGACTACCCCCTGTGAGTCCCCCTGGGCCTCACCATGCATCCTGGTACCCAAACCTCACGGCAAAATCCGTCTGTGTACGGATTATAGGAAGTTGAACCAGGTCACAGTGAAGGACGCCTACCTAATACCCAGGATAGACGACATTTTGGATGCCATTGGTAATGCCCGCTACCTGTCTCAGGTAGACTTACTCAAGGGTTACTACCAGGTGAGTTTAAAGGAGCGAGCTAAGGTACTGTCCGCCTTTATAACCCCGTTTGGTCTCTACAGGTACAACCGCCTTCCCTTTGGACTCTGCAATGCCCCAGCCACCTTTCAGAGAGCTGTCAACCGCGTCATCCAGGGCTTGGACAACACCTACGCCTATTTGGATGACATCGTGGTAGCATCCAACACCTGGAGCGAACACCTGTTCCAGCTACAACGATTGTTTTACAAGCTCCTGAAAGCCGGCCTCACCATCAATCTGGACAAGTCCACCTTCGCGAAAGGTAAAGTGCGGTACCTGGGTCATGTTATAGGGAGTGGCAGCCTGGCTCCGGTAAACATTCACATTCAAGCAATCCAACAGTATCCACAGCCTACTACCAGGAAGCAGCTCCTGCGCTTCCTTGGTCTTGCTTCCTATTACCGTAGGTTTGTGAAGAATTTTAGCACCGTTGCAACCCCATTAATCACCTTAACCAGTCCCAAGCAACGGTATAATTGGACCAATTCAATTTCTTTCTTTATTATGCACCCCATACCCATCCCGTGGGCGGTGGTGTAAAGGATTACAGAGGCACATAATCGGTTCAGGAACTGAACCCTCTAGTTCGTTTAGCTAAGCAAATAACAATGTTTGACGCTAGTTACAAAATTATCAATGTTGTATACACATGTACACACCCTCATACATACATGTACATATATATATACGTATACACATATACATACACATACATATCTAATCACTCACACAAATACACACATCAAGAATCTTTGTGTCACAAGTGATACAAAGAGGTGTCACAAGTGACACTACAAGAGGCTCACAACAGTCACTATACAAGGCACTTTACATCTATAGTGAGTCACACAGTTACTAGTCTTGCTGCACACCCACCCAACTGGGCGGCAGCTTTACAGTCATGTGCATGCATTACCGACAGTAAGCAAATTTTGGATACTTCGCTAAAATTTCGGGCAGCACATCATTGTGAATGAAGTACTTACACATTTCTTGGACACTATTGATGGTGTTATCTCTAAATTCCGCAATTTTTTCACATTCCATTATATAATGACGCAAAGTCCAGAGAGCAAACTGTTGCATTCGAACAACTCAAATTTCTCCTCTGTTCTAATCCCATTCTCGCCTCACCAGATATCAAGAAGCCTTTCATCCTCCATGTCGACGCCAGTGGTACCGGCATCGGAAGTGTCTTAATGCAGCAGCGAGGCGAGGAGGTTCTACCTGTCAGCTACTACAGTTGCAAGTTGAAGCCTCATCAGAACAACTACAGTACTATAGAGAAGGAACTCCTCTCCATCGTCCTGAGCTTACAACACTTTGCACCATATCTGCACGGTGCTAGGTCCACTACCATCTATTCGGACCACAACCCTCTGAGATTCTTACATCAAGCCCAATTTAATAACCAACGTCTGCTGCGATGGGCTTTATATCTTCAAGGCTTCAATTTAAAGATCTGCTACATCAAGGGGCCTGATAACATCATCGCTGACGTCCTCTCCAGAGTGCATGAGGTAGAGGCAGCTCCACCTCCCACTCTACCTCCAGTGAACGTGACTCACCCGGAACAGCAGGCTTCGGGGGAGAGTTGTGACGATAATCTCTTATCAGAGATTTAGCCTGCTATTTTCGTATTTCATCACGTCCTCAACAATATGCAAGATACGTTTTGTTGTGGCTAAACGTATATATCAAGAAAGCCACACGCATTTCAACTCCCTCCTTCCCCCCACTCCAGCTCCTGCTACACACCTGGTCAACGCGCCAAACCCTTCAACTGCCTAACTAGCGACTTGCGGCCATCCAGCGTTCTCATTGGCCGCCAACCAACACACCACTCCCGTTCCTCGCCAATCACAATCGTCGCCAGTTATTGTTGGAGTCCCTTGCATTTCTGCCAGCCAGAATATATCTCGTGCTCCTGCTATGAACACCTGAATTTGACCCACCTCGTGTGATCAAATAAGAGGTTCTTAGCTAGCGCATATATTCCCAGCACCATTTTATTTTGTTAACGTAACCAGTTCCCCCCTTTTCACTTTGTTATAATTTTATATATTTTTCTTTTACATTATATTATATACATGCCAAGGTATCGTCTTTATTTTATTTTGTGTTTTCTATATTAAAGTAAAGTATTTTGTTATATTTTGTGTTTTTGTGTTTCTTGCCTTACCACAGATTATCAGACAAGCAGTCACTCTTTTTTTTATTTTTTTTATTTAAATTTAGTTTATGTGGCCCAGCACTGACACCTGCTAGTTGGAAGACTGCCGACCACCATTTCCAACACGTTACCGTCACAATATATATATATATATATATATATATATATATATATATATATATATATATATATATATATATATATTTATATATATATATATAAATTTATATATATATATATATATATATATATATATATATATATATATATATATATATATATATATATATTTTATTTAGCAAGGTTATACAGTTACATATCTGATTGTATACAAAAAAATGAGCATTAAGAGGACACAAAAATAGTTCGCTTCCTAGAGGCTGTAGATTTCCTCGAACTCCTCCGACGTTGGGCAGGAACCGAGGTAAACCGAGTATATATATATATATATATATATATATATATATATATATATATATATATATATATATATATACACCTAAAAGAGGTACCACCTCTGGTGCAAGTGTAGGGACCCATAGCCTCGGAGAAGAAAATAATGAGTACTCAGAGAAGACCTTGTGGATCCTCACTGAACACTTTGATATTTTTTTCTCCTACCACCCCTATTCTTTTAGTGTGTCTGTATATATATCTAACTTTATTTTACAATTTCATTACACAAAATGGGTTACAACATTGGTTACATGCAGGGTACAAGACTACTTGTCACAAGTTATACAGCTCCTCAAATGGCGGGCAGGAGCCATGGATGCAGAGAGCATTTCCTCTCTGGATCACCATACCAAGGCGTTGAAAGGGAAAACTGGTGGCTCCAGGGTCTCTAGTTGTTTCAATTAGCTTGGATCCCAGCTCCTTCAAAAAACTTGCAACACTTTTACCCCAGGCACCAAGTGTCTCTGAGGCAATGGGGACAAAATTGTAGTGGTGATCAAGGTCTCCGTATTTACGTAACTTGGCTGCTTCCCGGTGATTGGCAGCATCTCCTGCCTGTTTAGCACTGAAGTAAACTTAGGTGTTGGCTAAGGTTGAAACACAAGTGTAGTCCCACACCAACTGTCTACCATTCTTCCAGGGGTTCACCGTGATCCTGTCTGGGCGACCAACAGGCTCATCCGATATGTGGGCGGGGCATTAGGTAACGGGGCTCTCTCTCTCTGCTGGACAACCGGCCGTGGTAAGGCTTCTTTTGATAATGTCGTTAACCTCGCCGGGTTTTCAATGCCATGCTCCTGTCCTTTGGCAGAGAAGGCCATGCCGTCCATACCTGTCGGCCACTGCCTATGCAAATACACCTGTATTCGGAGTGAATTGTGGCAGCAAGGCGGAGAGCCTTGTGTGTGTAAGTGTAAGACGAGTGCCAGTTGCTGACATTGGGGTTGCTAATAGGAAGTCCCCTGCATGGGGAGCTGCTACAGCTCTAAGTCAGGCAGTATCGTGTGGTGTTGTCAAGCTTCTAGTAATGTCGCAGCTTCTTGGTCGGCAATGGGTCGATCCCCGCTGGATTGCTTATGGGCTTCAGAAGGCAGTGGTTGGGGTGCTGGTCCTGTGATAGAGACCCATTTGGTGGTGCAGTCTGTAAAGATGGGATCATGTATCCCTGCCCGTTGAACTAGGTGCTCAGGTACGATTTCCTTCACCAAGTTGTCAGACGCCACTAAAGAGGACAGGAACGCTGGTACTGCAATTTGTGTTGCTGTGCGCACGCCGAGGCCCCCGAGTCTGACTGGAAGGGAGGCCTGTTTCCACTGTGAGTCGCTGAGAGATAGGTTGAGGGCTTTTCTAGCATTGATTTCAGCAAGCTGTCATACTCTTCAAATTTAATATTATTGAAAGATGGCGAACATCTAAGATAGTAAGTCAGCCTGGGTAGGGACAAGCACCTGGTGATGAGGTGAAGTGCATCATGAGCATCGATGTCTTCAATCCTCTCGTTCATCCTCTTCAGGTCAATGATCTTCTTACCAAGGACCTCGTCGATGGCATTCCCTCCAAGACGAGCACCTAGAAATGTGCTGTCCTCAGGGTTGGTTGTATGAATGTCAGGCAAAACAACTTTTATTTGCTCTATTATGTGCTGGTTGGTGGAGGTTATTTCGCACTTGGAAGAGTTCAAGGTGAGGCCTAGACTTGCTCTTTGCTCTTAAATTATTCTTATGTCATCCAAGAGTGAGTCTGGTGAGCCTGCTAGAGTACCATCGTCCAAAACCCAAATGGTGAGTTCACTGGACAGGTTATCGGTGACTTCCTTGATGACTAGGCAGAAAAGAAAAGGAGCAAGAGGGGCCACCCTGATGGACACCTTCTAGTGATTCAGTTTCATGTTCCTCGGAAAGCAAAGTGAGATTCTTGCTGTAACATGAGTTTACAAACGGGTAGAGGGAAGGAAAAAGGCGATGAACCGCACTGAGTACTGCATCCCTTCTAACCAGATTGCTGCCATTTTTGAAGTCCAGTTTTATCAGAGCTTTTTATCCGTAAAATTGGCAATGTAGGCTCTTGCTGCATGAGCCGCTGCCTCACACCCTTGGGGAATGCCAAACCCAAGCTGTTTTGGCTTCAGCATGTCAGCTGCTGCCTGACTAACTGTTCTGATAGCATCCTTAGCGACGAGGCGCCGGAGTGAATTGCCCACTGCTATCGGTCTGATTCCTCCATCTTTTTTCTTGAGGGGACAGAGTGAATCACCAAAAAAGATAGGCCGTATGGTCTCTGGTCTGTTGCCAGCTAGACATGTGTTGGAGAATCTAGTTAATTCCACCAGGAGGCCCTGTGCAATGTCTCCCAGTGCAAGGTTGAGCATTTGTTTGATGTGGTTGGGTCTTAGTCCTGTGAACCCACCTACTGATCCTGGTCGGAAGGATAAAGCTGCTTTATGCACCATGTAATCGAGCACACACAGGGGTTCTGCTCTGGTGACACCGACTAGGGGAACACGGTCATCACTTGGAGCTCTGGGTGGGTGTTTTTCTCTTAGGGCTTGTGCTGTATCGGCGTCTCTGGTGACAACTGTGTCCTCACTGGTGATGACTGATCGCCAGTATTGTGTTGCTTTCTTCTATTTTCTTGCTGACTGTTGCTCTGATTTTGGATGCCTCCTGCGGTGCCTTTCCTGCGATGGGTGTCTTTGGCACGGGTGGGGAGGGGTGCCTGGTTGTCTTCTCTAGGAAAACTATTTATAGACATAATGACTGAGGAAGCTAGTAATTTGTCTCTCCTTGCAGGTAAAGCTAGGCATATGTTACCAAACAAGAGAAGATTGTGCCTTGCTTGGATGGTACCGAGAGAGTCATTAACCTTTTTCAACAGGCTAGATAGTTTGGCTGCTGCCTGGGGCCGGGCAGCTTTTGGGATGTGCTGCAAGGTTCAAACCCATGTTGCTTTGATGGCTTCTAATAGGTTCTCAGTCGAAATGAAGCTGTTGGAGGTGTTTTCCCTGACTGCTGGATGGGACCTTGATTGATACTCTCTCACTCTCTCTCTCTCCCTATATATATATATATATATATATATATATATATATATATATATATATATATATATATATATATATATATATATATATATATATATATATATATAGGGGGGTACCACCTCTGGTGCAATTATAGGGACCCACAGCCTCAGAGAAGGGAACACAGAGCATTCAGGGAAAAACTTGCCATTTAACTCTGAATACATGAGGGTGTTCGCTTCTCCTACCACCCCCCTTTTTTATGGTGTACACTTTATTAAGCAAGGTTATACAGTTACATATCTGATTGTATACAAAAAATGAGCATTAAGAGGACACAAAAATAGTTCGCTTCCTAGAGGCTGTAGATTTCCTCGAACTCCTCCGACGTTGGGCAGGAACCGAGGATGCAGCGAGCATTCCCCCTCTGGATCGCGACACTGAGGCGCTGAAAGAGAAAACTTGCCGCTCTAGGGTCTCTTGTGGTGTCAATGAGCTTGGAACCAAGATCCTTTAGAAACCTTCTTGCACTCTCTCCCCATGGGCCTAGGGTCTCAGACCCTATTGGAACGAAGTTGTACCGATGATCTAATTGCCTATACTTGGCTGACTTGTCTCTTTCTCTGTGTGTCGCCGCGGCTCCTGCTGTGCCGGCAGAGAGGTTGACGTATGTGGCTGCCAGGGTGGATACGCAAGTATAGTCCCATGCCAACTGTCTGCCACCCTTCCACGGACGCAGTGTGATTCCGTCTGGTCGGCCGGCAAAGCTAACAGAGTCACGGTTCAGAAGGTTGCGGGGCTCTCTCTCCGCTGGACACTGGGCAGAGGCAAGGCTTCTTTTAATGATGTCGTTTACTTCGTCGTGTCTAGTGTGCCAACCACCAGATTTTCCACAGTGCAGGCCATGCAATCCATATTCGTCAGCATCTGCCTCGCCGCAAATACACCTATGAACAGTGTGGATAGGGGCAGCAAGACGGAGAGCGACTGCAATACGGAGCTCCTGCGGATCAAGACGTGTGCCTGTCGCAGACATAGGGACTGCCAAAAGGAAGTCCCCTGCAGGGGAGCCTGCACAGCTGTGAGGCGTGCACGATCACTGGGGGTTGTTGCTGCCTCCAGCAAAGCTGTGGCTTCTTTGTCTGCAATGGGGCTGTCCCAACTGGATTGTTTCTTGGCTTTCGGCATGGCTGGTCTGAGTGCTGGGTCTGCCATGGCACCCCATTTCGTGTCGCATTCCGTGTAGTGGGGGTCCTGTATCCCCGCTACATCACTGAGGGTGTCAGGTAGAATTTCCTTAACCAGGTCATCTGATGCTGAGGAGGAAGACAGGAAGGCTGGGACAGCAATTTGGGTGGCGGTGCGGACACCCAAGCCACCGAGCCTAACAGGAAGAGTGGCTTGTTTCCACTGGCACTCGTTGAGGGAGAGATTACAACTTTTTCCAGCATGGTCTTCAGTAAGAGGTCATACTCTTCAAGCTTTCGGTGTCGTCGATGGGGAGCGCACCTCAGAAAGTAGGTTAGCCTCGGAAGGGATAGGCATTTGGTGAGGAGATAAAAGCATCGTGGGCATCGATGTCACCTATTCTGTCTTCCATCCTCCTAAGGTCTGCGATTTTCTTGTCAAGGATCTCCTCAATGGCATTAGACCCGAGGGGGGCTCCAAGGAGGGTGCTGTTCTCGGCCCTAATGACATGGGCTCCAGGCAAGGCAGACCTTATTCTAGCTACGATGTCTGGGTTGGAGGAGACTACTTCACACTTGGAAGGGTTCAGGACAAGACCCAGGCTTACTTCTTGCTCCCTTATTTTCCTGATGTCTGCCAAGAGGTCGTCTACGGTGCCAGCTATAGTGCCATCATCCAAAAACAGATGTTGAACTCGCTGGACAAGCTTTCGGTGATTTCTTTTAAGACTAAGCAGAAAAGAGGGGAGCAAGAGGATCACCCTTGCTGAACGCCTTCACATGATCTGATTTCATGTTCACCAAAGAGCAGTTTTGACTCACCACTGTAGCACGATAGTATGAACGGGTAGAGGGGCCGGAAATGGCGATGTACGGCACAAAGTACTGCATCTCTTCTGACCATGTTGAAGGCATTCTTAAAATCCAGTTTGAGCAGGGCCTTTTCATCAGAAATGTTGGTGATGTATGCTCGTGCTGCATGGGCAGCCGCTTCACAGCCTTGGGGGATTCCAAATCCTAGCTGGATTGGTTTCAGTAATTCAGCCGCTTGCTGGCTGACAACCCTCGTAGCAGCCTTGGCAATCAGGCGTCGGAGAGTGTTGCCAACAGCTATTGGCCTGATTCCATCGTCCTTCTTTTTGAGAGCACAGGGGAGGCACCGAAAAAGAGAGGCCTGATGACCTCAGGTATATCACCAGCCAGGCACATGTTACGAACCTTGTTAGTTCCATAAGAAGATCTTGTGCAGCATCACCAACCGCAGGATTTAACATTTGCTTGATGTGTTGAGGTTTTAACCCTGAAAGCCTCCTGCTGACCCAGGTGGAAAAGAAAGGGCTGCTTTGTAGACCTCATTCACCGACGGTAATGGGTTGATGAAATGGTGTCGGCTGATGGCGGAACGATGTTGTCGCCTTGTCGGGCTCTGGGTGGGTGCTTGCTTTGCAGGGCCGCGCTGTGGCTGAGTTTCGAGGAGCAATTTTCTCGTCACTGGTGAGGACTCTAATAGCGCTTGCGGTATTTCCCTCTTCAATTTTCTTGGTGATTTGTGCTCTGATTTTGTTTGTTCCGGTATGTTTTGTTACCATTTCTGCGGTGTGTGTGTTTTGCTCGGAGAGGCAGGCGAACTAGGTTATCCCCCTTGGTATTCATTTATCGCCCTCTGGACCGAGGAAGCAAGTGATTTTTGTCCCTCCTTGGAGGGACGTGAGGCATAC
>WNGS01093768.1:0-16818 GCA_020271785.1 Procambarus virginalis
CCAGGTGGACGTGGAACTGCAATCAACCCATCAACTAATTCACTCACCCTACCTGCCCTTACAGCCCATTATCTGTCATTAGGAAAAGAGGAGCTAGGATTTACAACCCTAGCTAGAGATTTTAGTTGAATTAATTTGCATACAGTAAATTTTAATTTAGTTCAGGACAAGTCCCTGGTAGTCTCCTCTTATATCAATCACAGCAGGTTTTGCCCACAGTAACATGCGGTTGGGCTGGTGGGTGGGTAACATGTGGTTGGCTGGTGGGTGGTAACATGTGGTGGGCTGGTGGGTGGTAACATGTGGTGGGCTGGTGGGTGGTTAACATGTGGTGGGCTGGTGTGGTGGGTGGTAACATGCGGTGGGCTGGTGTGGTGGGTGGTAACATGTGGTGGGCTGGTGGGTGGTAACATGTGGTGGGCTGGTGTGGTGGGGTGGTAACATGCGGTGGGGCTGGGGGTGGTAACATGTGGTGGGCTGGTGGGTGGTAACATGTGGTGGGCTGGTGGGTGGTAACATGTGGTGGGCTGGTGGGTGGTAACATGTGGTGGCTGGTGGGTGGTAACATGCGGTGGGCTGGTGTGGTGTGTGGTAACATGCGGTGGGCTGGTGTGGTGGGTGGTAACATGTGGTGGGCTGGTGTTGGGGGTGGTAACATATGGTGGGCTGGTGTGTGGTAACATGTGGTGGGCTGGTGTGGTGGGTGGTACCATGTGGTGGGCTGGTGTGGTGGTAAACATGTGGTGGGCTGGTGTGGTGGGTGGTAACATGTGGTGGGCTGGTGTGTGGTAACATGTGGTGGGTGGTAACATGTGGTGGGCTGGTTGGTGGTGGGCTGGTGTGGTGGGTGGTAACATGTGGTGGGCTAGGTGGGTGGTAACATGTGGTGGGCTGGAGGGTGGGTAACATGTGGTGGGCTGGTGGGGTTGGTAACATCTGTATAGTATGTATATATAAACTTTCTCGGGTGCGAATGGAACGTCGTGTGAAAATTTAAAGGCAATTGGTAAAGAACTTTCAGACATTAGCATTTTTGAACAAACGAACATTTCCATTTTATTTATATAGATTGAATGTACTGACTGGGGCTCGACCCTAAACTATAAGGTGAAGATTCACCTCCAAAACAACCAGACATTCTCCACGAGCGATATTCTAAAGATCATTAACATCACAACCAACAATAATCCATCGACATCCGCCAGGTGGAAGCGGGGATCGTCGTCTCTACTCCCAAAAAGCTGTAGCTTACCTGCTGCTCGTTACTCCAATCCAGAAACGTCTAATTAACTATAACATCAAACTCGTCTTCCTGCGTCGCACTTTGGCCGAAATAACTGTACTTGCCAGGGGTGTCAGCGCCAGGATCATTATCCGGAGACTAGTCAAGATCCAGGACGGCATCCAAATTTAAAACCCCAACTCACAGGTATTCGAGATTACCAGCCTCTCTCACGCCGACGGCGAACGCCCCTACTCTGAAGATCACCTTTGCGAATGAAGTCGCAGCAAATCTCGCCGCCATAGCTGGGTTCAAATGTTTTGCCATCTAAAGCCCACCGGCACAAGTGACAAAGGAACAATATTTCACCCTGCGCCAGTGCTTCAAATGCTACAAACACATTGTTCACCAACACGTGCCCACTGCAAGACGCAAGGTGTAGTGTCTGTGCCGATGATCCCCACTCCTCCGCCTTGTGAAGGCTGACTTTCAACGCTGTCTCTTCTGCAATGGCGACCTCGCCGCTATTTCTCATCGGTGCCTGTGCAGACAGGAAGCCATCAAGCAATTGACGGAATCAAGGAAAACTTCCGACGGAATCAACGACGCCACCAACTCGAACGCAGCTGTACCCTGCAGCCAGTCCGAAGCTTTCCCTGCCTACCGGCAGCAACCTTTCCTCTCAGCCGGCTCACTTTTGGCCCCACAGCCCACCCAACATCTCAGTCTGCTCACTGGGAGCCCACAGTCCACCCGGCGCCCCAGCCGGTTCATTGGGGGACCCACAGCCCACCAAGCCGGCTCAGTCCGCTCACTGGGAGCCCACAGTCCACCCAGTGCCCCAGCCGGTTCACTGGGGGACCCACAGCCCACCAAGCTAGCTCACTGGGATGGGCCCCCACAGCTGGCTCACTTGGAGGGCCCGCAGCCGGCTCACTGGGGGGCCCCCACAGCTGGCTCACTTGGGGGACCTGCAGCCCCCCAGCCGGCTTACTGGTGGGCCCCCACAGCTGGCTCACTTGGGGGGCCCACAGCCCCCCAGCGCCCCAGCCTCGAGCACCACCAAGGCGCCCTACTATCTCTGCAAGGGACGGTATCATCCCCGCCCTCATGCGCCTTGCCAAATGGGTCACCGGGTCCGACAACCGCCTGGTTGTGAGAACACTCAACACCCTATATGCTGCGAACGGCTTAACCGGGAATACCGTTTCTGACGTATTGCTGGCTGGTCCAGCTAAGACACCTACAACAGCTCACGCACCACCCATCGATCCTATAGTTCATGCAGTGATGCCCTTCACACCAGTGGCCAGAACACCACCAACACCTACCATCAACACCCCATCCGATGAGATAGCAGACGAACGGTCGGCCCACGCCAGCGAAACTACCTACGCTCCTGCTCCAACGACAACACCCGCGCCACGGCCACAGAGGCCAACACCTGCACCTTCGACGCACACCGCACCGGACATAGAGTTGTCCAGTAGTTGGACCCTGTAGTAGTAGAGCGCACTACTACTGACCAGTAGTATAGCGACGGTCTCGCTTCATGCCGGTCGGCGTTCAATCCACGACCGTCCAAGTTGTTGGGGACCATTCCTTCCCCCTGTCCCATCCCAAATCCTTATCCTGATCCCTTCCAAGTGCTATATAGTCGTATTTGCTTTTTGCTGTCTCCGGATTGTTCCGTTTCGTTCATTAAATGAAAAGGCCTCGCTGGGATTACTATTTCCTCCCCAGTATCTTAGTCCCTACAGCCAGAATGACTTCCTACTCCAGGCCTCTCTTGCAAGCTCAACGGATAGCACCGCCATGTCTACACGCATCAAGACGATGAAGAAGCTAATAAGAAAACGGATTCCTAGGGAGGATATCGAGCCTGTACTTCCACATATATACATTATCTGCTAGGGAGGAAGAGGGAATTGGGGAAGACCCAGACATTCTCTGAGAGAAGGGAAGGAGGAGAGAGGATGAAGAGTATTGGGGAATTAAAGGGTAAAGAGGGGAAGAGAGAAAGAAGGAAGGGACGGAGGTGTGGAAAATCGAGAAATCCGTCCTGCTAATGGAACGTCGCATTTTGACGCATACTCTAAGCCCAAAAATCGTCGTACTAGAAAAAGGTAGCGGCTCGTGAAATTGACATTTTGTCCCGTTTTGGGTCCTCTGGTAGGTTTGGATAGGGCAGTGTAGTACGACTGTTTCTTGACGTTGGGAAACCTTAGGAGGACAGGCTCAATATCCATTATTTTATTACGTAATAAGTCACCCCATGGTCCACGGACCGTGGTGCTCCCTGGCAACAGGTAACTATTCAACCTGTCCTCCTGCACAGAACGTCGCTTTTCGCTCCTATGTGTTACCTAAGACCAAAAATTTTCATACTAGAAAATGGAAGCGGCTCATGAAAGTGACGTACTGTCCCATTTTATGTTTTTGGTCCTCTGATAGGTTATGAGAGGACACTATAAATTTACCGTTTTCTTGACGTTGGCAAACCTAAGGTGAATGGACTGAATATTGGACAGCCGTGACGTCAAGCATCGTCACCACACTAACTTACCAAATGTGCTTACATGTAATCTCTGCAGTACAAATCGTTCACAAAGTATTACATTATCTTTAAAATATACCTGAATTCAATCGTAAAAATATAACTGAATTAGATAGGTATATTTTTTTACAAACCAGTAATTACAGATAACTACCCTGCCCCTCCCCACCCTCTCATTGGAGCGAGGAGGAGGGACACCATTACCATAATCCACAGCTTCAGTTCTGACCATCTAGTTCCACCACACTCTCTTATTAGCTGTTTGACTATGAAGAGCCTTGTTCGGGACGGTTATGGTTGACTGGAGCAGTCAATGCAGTCATCAAATACAACTATGAACTGTGAGCGGAAGGATGACGATACAGTAAGTGTGTGATGCATGAGTCATCAACACAGCCGGCCAGGTCTCCACGTTTCCTCCCAGGTGACGAGAAGAAAACATTGTGCCCAGCAGAGCAGTTGGGTCTGGGAGCAGCAGACTCCAGCATACGAACTCCACTACAGTTTAACTCGGCGGTTTAATTGTGGTTCTTATTTGTTTTCCTTATTGAAGAGGTACCAAATAAATGGGAAGCTTCAGGCAACTTTTACCCTCCCCGCCATCCCACATTAACACCGGCTATATTACGGGGCTTAACCCCAACTCATTGTACGTGTTAACTTAGTGCTATATTAATTCATGCGCTATTAGAATGTGAGGTATCTAAATTTAAAGATTCACTTGATTTCAAATATTAATTATTCAAATTTTTTATTGTGCTCAGATTATGCTATCACATAAAGATTACTGTTTTTCCTTCACTGTATATTGCCAAGTATTGATTATTGAATCAGAGCCCTGCTGCACTGGATATGTCTCAAGAACATTTTTTGAGTTGTGAAGTTTTCTTCTGGTTGGTGGAAGCAGTACACACCATTCCTGAATAATAAACCCTTTTGTCCTTTTAGGAAGTCTAAGCTATTCCCGAGGACTAAATCTTACAACCCAGCTATGCTTGAGATGCTTATTTGATTACTGATTTCATTAACATTGATTTCATCTTAATTCTAATATTTATATGTTGGAGAGTAAGACACTTTCTAGCTCGGCTTTATCCACACACACCTGTTTGGTCTATACGACGGCTCCTTGACACCTCTAGTACTGGACACGTGTGTTATATAGTCTTCTCCACGGGAGGACCATGGGGGAGGGGGGAGGGGGACGTTGGGGGTCAAGGGGGAGGGGGGGAATGGAAGAAATTGGGGTATCCAGGGCAAGGTCGGGTACCCCGTAGACAGACACAGACACAAGGATAGACAGTAGGCATAGGGGATTGGATAAATGGATGCATATATGAATGGATAGATAGATGGGCGGACAGAGTCAGATTGATGGCTAGATGGAAGGATGGGTTGATTGGTAGACACATGTATGTATAGATAAGTAGATAGATGGATGGAGGGATAGATTGACTGAAATATAGTAAGATAGATGGATGTGTAGATGGATAGATATGTGGATATATGGACAGATAAACTGATGGATGTACTTATTGATGGATAGATTGATAGAAGGATTGGTGGATGAGTAGATCGATGGATAGACTGATAGACAGATGGATATAAAGATAGATGCGAAGGTGGATGGAGAGGTGAATAGAAAAAAATAGATGATAAAGTGGATGGAAAGATGAATATAAAAAAACTTAGATTGAAAGATAGTTGAATAGATAGATGAACAGATAGATTACCTATACAAAGTTCTTTGATTATTTTCAAATAAATTTGATTTACTGAGGATTATTCCAAGATATACATAATATTATTTGTGGCAAATTCACTGCAGCAAGAAAACATTTCGGTGTAACTCCGACAAGTGATCGCCCAACCACTTGGACTGGACTGTAGACAGACGGTCTCCCTTCATGCATGTCGGCGCTCAATCCCCGACCGTCCAAGTGGTTGGGCACCATGCGTCCCATCCCAAATCCTTATCCTGATCCCTCCTAAGTGCTATATAGTCGTAATGGTTTGGCGCTTTCCCCTGATACTACCATGCCTTCGACAGGTATTCATTCATATCAGAGGCGATTTGTACATGGCGCAGGTGGCCGCGCAATCTACATTATGCAAAACTAATCTAAGGTTTCAGATTCTATGCTCTGCAAGCCGGTCTTACTCTGTCAAGTGCTCGTCTGGTTCGTTTATATTCACGAGCAGCGACATGTGCGCCTGGCATTTTGTGCCGCCTTCTCCAGTAGTGTCCCGGCCAGGCTGAAGCTCACCATGTTCAACATTGTCACAACACCAGGTAATGTTGGTTTGTGTTGAACATTGCCTCAACACCAGGTAATGTTGGTTTGTGTTGAACATTGTCTCAACACCAGGTAATGTTGGTTTGTGTTGAACATTGTCTCAACACCAGGTAATGTTGGTTTGTGTTGAACATTGTCTCAACACCAGGTAATGTTGGTTTGTGTTGAACATTTCTCAACACCAGGTAATGTTGGTTTGTGTTGAACATTGTCTCAACACCAGGTAATGTTGGTTTGTGTTGAACATTGTCTCAACACCAGGTAATGTTGGTTTGTGTTGAACATTGCCTCAATACCAGGTAATGTTGGTTTGTGTTGAACATTGCCTCAACACCAGGTAATGTTGGTTTGTGTTGAACATTGTCTCAACACCAGGTAATGTTGGTTTGTGTTGAACATTGTCTCAACACCAGGTAATGTTGGTTTGTGTTGAACATTGTCACAACACCAGGTACTGTTGGTTTGTGTTGAACATTGTCTCAACACCAGGTAATGTTGGTTTGTGTTGAACATTGTCTCAACACCAGGTAATGTTGGTTTGTGTTGAACATTGTCTCAACACCAGGTACTGATGGTTTGTGTTGAACATTGTCTCAACACCAGGTACTGATGGTTTGTGTTGAACATTGTCACAACACCAGGTAATGTTGGTTTGTGTTGAACATTGTCTCAACACCAGGTACTGATGGTTTGTGTTGAACATTGTCTCAACACAAGGTAATGTTGGTTTGTGTTGAACATTGCCTCAACACCAGGTAATGTTGGTTTGTGTTGAACATTACCTCAACACCAGGTAATGTTGGTTTGTGTTGAACATTACCTCAACACCAGGTAATGTTGGTTTGTGTTGAACATTGTCTCAACACAAGGTAATGTTGGTTTGTGTTGAACATTGTCTCAACACCAGGTAATGCTGGTTTGTGTTGAACATTGTCTCAACACCAGGTACTGGTGGTTTGTGTTGAACATTGTCTCAACACCAGGTAATGTTGGTTTGTGTTGAACATTGTCACAACACCAGGTAATGTTGGTTTGTGTTGAACATTGTCTCAACACCAGGTAATGTTGGTTTGTGTTGAACATTGCCTCAACACCAGGTAATGTTGGTTTGTGTTGAACATTACCTCAACACCAGGTAATGTTGGTTTGTGTTGAACATTACCTCAACACCAGGTAATGTTGGTTTGTGTTGAACATTGTCTCAACACCAGGTAATGTTGGTTTGTGTTGAACATTGCCTCAACACCAGGTAATGTTGGTTTGTGTTGAACATTGTCTCAACACAAGGTAATGTTGGTTTGTGTTGAACATTGTCTCAACACCAGGTAATGTTGGTTTGTGTTGAACATTGTCTCAACACCAGGTAATGTTGGTTTGTGTTGAACATTGTCTCAACACCAGGTAATGTTGGTTTGTGTTGAACATTACCTCAACACCAGGTAATGTTGGTTTGTGTTGAACATTGTCTCAACACCAGGTAATGTTGGTTTGTGTTGAACATTGTCTCAACACCAGGTAATGTTGGTTTGTGTTGAACATTGTCTCAACACCAGGTAATGTTGGTTTGTGTTGAACATTGCCTCAACACCAGGTAATGTTGGTTTGTGTTGAACATTGCCTCAACACAAGGTAATGTTGGTTTGTGTTGAACATTGTCTCAACACAAGGTAATGTTGGTTTGTGTTGAACATTGTCTCAACACCAGGTAATGTTGGTTTGTGTTGAACATTGCCTCAACACCAGGTAATGTTGGTTTGTGTTGAACATTGTCTCAACACCAGGTAATGTTGGTTTGTGTTGAACATTGTCTCAACACCAGGTACTGTTGGTTTGTGTTGAACATTGTCTCAACACCAGGTACTGTTGGTTTGTGTTGAACATTGTCTCAACACCAGGTACTGTTGGTTTGTGTTGAACATTGCCTCAACACCAGGTACTGTTGGTTTGTGTTGAACATTGTCTCAACACCAGGTAATGTTGGTTTGTGTTGAACATTGCCTCAACACCAGGTAATGTTGGTTTGTGTTGAACATTACCTCAACACCAGGTAATGTTGGTTTGTGTTGAACATTACCTCAACACCAGGTAATGTTGGTTTGTGTTGAACATTACCTCAACACCAGGTAATGTTGGTTTGTGTTGAACATTACCTCAACACCAGGTAATGTTGGTTTGTGTTGAACATTGTCTCAACACCAGGTAATGTTGGTTTGTGTTGAACATTGTCTCAACACCAGGTAATGTTGGTTTGTGTTGAACATTGTCTCAACACCAAGTAATGTTGGTATGTTGCTCAACATTAATGCAACACCAGGACATGTTACTTTGTGTTCAACATTATCGCCAGTTTAGTAAGGTGTTATGACCATCTCAAGAACTACATCGATCTTGTCTTAAATCTTCAGAGGTCTGAAGAGTGTTACACTGAATTCAAACTTTATATATAAATTTCTATACGAATTATGAAAATAATATTACGGTCAAGGTTGAGGCGAAGTTTGTCATCACGTTTGAAAGAACTCGTTCATGGATTATGTGCCTATTGAAACTTGTTTGTTCCCAGCCTATATGGGAACACCAGAAACTGTGGCACATTGTGTGTATACACCATAAGCAGCAGCAGCGTATATGGCGACACCAGAAGCAGCAGCAGCATATATGGCGAAACCAGCAGCGATTGCAGCGTATAAGGGGACACCAGAAGACACAACAGCGTATATGGGGACAATGGAAGCAGCAGTAGCGTATACGGAAGCACCAGAACAGCCAGCGTATATGGAAGCAGCAGCAGCGTATATGGAAGCATCAGAAGCAGCACAGCGTATATGGAACACCAGAAGCAGCAACAGCGTATATTGGAATACCAGAAGCAGCAACAGCGTATATTGAGACACCAGAAGCAGCAGCAGCGTATATTGAGACACCAGAAGCAGCAGCATTGCATATGGGGACTCCACCAGAAGCCACACAAGCGTACATGGCAACTCCAGAAGTATATATGGGGACGCCAGAAGTATAAGCAACGTATATGTTACACCAAAAAATACTGAAGCATATGTAGGGACACAAGGAGCACTGGTGTGTACTAGTGTGGCCACATACGCTGCAGTTACTTCTGTTGTGTACATATACGCTGCTGTTACTTCTGTTGTGTACAGGTGTCCAGCTGTTACTTTTAGTGTGGCCACATTCATTGCTGTTACTTCTAGTGTGGCAAAATACACCGCTGTTACTTCCTGTATACCCACATGCGTTCTGTTATGTCTGGTATGCCTATATACGCTACTGTTATTTCTAGTGTGCTCACTTTCTTATCTGTACTTCTAGTGTGCTCACTTTCTTATCTGTTACTTCTAGTGTGCTCACTTTAATATCTGTTACTTCTAGTGTGCTCACTTCATATCTGTTACTTCTAGTGTGCTCACTTTCTTATCTGTTACTTCTCGTGTGCTCACTTTCATATCTGTTATTCTAGTGTGCTCACTTTCTTATCTGTTACTTCTAGTGTGCTCACTTTCATATCTGTACTTCTAGTGTGCTCACTTTCATATCTGTTACTTCTAGTGTGCTCACTTTCATATCTGTTACTTCTAGTGTGCTCACTTTCGTATCTGTTACTTCTAGTGTGCTCACTTTCATATCTGTTACTTCTAGTGTGCTCACATTTCATATCTGTTACTTCTAGTGTGCCCTTTCATATCTGTTACTTCTAGTGTGCTCACTTTCATATCTGTTACTTCTAGTGTGCTCACTTTCATATCTGTTACTTCTAGTGTGCTCACTTTCATATCTGTTATTCTAGTGTGCTCACTTTCATATCTGTTACTTCTAGTGTGCTCACTTTCATATCTGTTACTTCTAGTGTGCTCACTTTCATATCTGTTACTTCTAGCGTGGCCATATGCATTAATGCTGCTTCTAGTGTACCCACATGCACTTACATTACATCTTGTAATGTAAGTGCATTACAAGTTCTCACATACGCTTCTGGTGATCCTAGTAATGCCACATACACTGCTGTTACTTCTGGTGTGCCTGTTACGTACTCCTAGCTGGATACGTATATTTAAATAAACTTATTTTGTTTCATTTCATCATTACCTGTATGTATATGTATATGTATAATATATATATATTCGTACCTAGTAGCCAGAACTCACTTTTTGGCCTACTATGCAAGGCCGATTTGCCTAATAAGCCAATTTTCCTGAATTAATATATTTTCTCTATTTTTTTTTATGAAATGATAAAGCTACCCATTTCATTGTTATAGGTCATTTTTTTTTTGGAGTTAAATTAACGTAGATATATGACCGAACCTAACCAACCCTACCTAACCTAACCTAACCTATCTCTATAGGTTAGGTTAGGTTAGGTAGCCGAAAAAGTTGGGTTAGGTTAGGTTAGGTAGGTTAGGTAGTCGAAAACAATTAATTCATGAAAACTGGGCCTATTAGGCAAATCAGGCCTTGCTAGTAGGCTGAGAAGTGCGTTCTGGCTACTAGGTACGACATATATATATATATATATATATATATATATTATATATATATAGTTATATATATATATAATAATATATATATTCAACTATAGAACACTTTCCCACCAGGAGACTCGAACCCTAGCCAGCACAGAAGCCTTCCAGCCACCTGGCATGACAGGTAACGCCTTAACCCACTACACCACGCTCAGACACGCTGGGTTAAGGCGTTACCTGTCATCCAGGTGGCTGGAAGGCTTCTGTGCTGGCTAGGGTTCGAGTCTCCTGGTGGTAAAGTGTTCTATAGTTGATAACTACTCTCGCGGTGTTTAGGCGAGTTGGGCATTAAATAAATCTATATATTATATATATATATATATTATATATATATATATATATATATATATATATATTATTATAGTTATATATTTATTATATATATATATTAATAATATATATATATTATATATATATATATATATATATATATATATATATATATTATATTATATAATATATATATATATATATATGTGTCCGTACCTAGTAGCCAAACGCACTTCTTGGCCTACTATGCAAGGCCCGATTTGCCTAATAAGCCAAGTTTTCATGAACTAATATATTTTCACTAATTTTTTTCTTGATAAATGATAAAGCTACCCATTTCATTATGTATGAGGTCACTTTTTTTATTGGAGTTAATATTAACATAGTTATATGACCGAACCTAACCAACCCTACCTAACCTAACCAAACCTATCTTTATAGGTTAGGTTAGGTAGCCGAAAAATTTAGGTTAGGTTAGGTAGGTTAGGTAGTCGAAAAACAATTAATTCATGAAAACTTGCTTATTAGCGCAAATCGGGCCTTGCATAGTAGGTTGAGAAGGCGTTCTGGCTACTAGGTCGACATTATATATATATATATATATATATATATATAGATATATATATATCTTATATATATATTATATATATATTATATATTGATATAATATATATAATATATATATATATATATATATATATATATTATAGAATTATATTATATTTTTATAATTTATCATGTGGTGTGGCAATATCAGTGAGACAGGAGCGCGGTTGCTCTTCCACGTCTAATACCTGTTAGATTCGGGAAATTAGAATTGCTGGACTTGTTTAGTTATGGGAGTTCCATATGTCACCTTTTAATATTCATATATTTGTTAATTTACTGTAATTAAGCATGTGGCATTGTAGCTTATATTATTTGCAAATGACCATTATATAATTTTGCATTCTTATACTTTTAAGAACAATTGTTTGTTCAATTAGTTGTTAATATTAAAAATCCTTATTTACCATCCCTCATCCTGGATGAGGCGGAGGGAGAGAGAATTATGGTAGAGGCGGCGCGAGAGTCAGTAACTGGGAGACGAGCCTCCGGTCAACTGGTCTTGATAAGGGTTTATTTCTGTGTTGTTTTTAGTAGTACCATTATTCTGGTGATAATTTATATTATTTGATTATAGAATGTAAGCCATCTGACTTACTATTATACTGAAGGAATAATTACCTGGATTATTATATATTTTTTTAATATAAATCATTTTATATACAGGTGTTTATTTTTCCTGGTGATTTTGTTTCTATTATATTGTATGTACGTAACTACGAGTTTACACTGGTTCCACGTGTTTATATATAGAGTCATATTCATGTCCCTAGACCGTTAATTTCTTGTCTCTGTTAGTGCAACGAGCCGTAAGTACAGGTACGTAACATATATTGGGGGCCTGTTCCGGGAGATTGTTCCCACATACATTTAAAAACTGCTAATCTAACCTTGCCTTCCTAGGAATCTGTGTGCTTTAAGAAACTTGGAGTATGCCATGCCAGAGTCGTCCTGTGTAACTAGTAACCTACGCTTCACGATTTTTAGAGGTAAGTCATCCTGTTTTTTGTTTGCAGTGAGGCCATGCAAATTGTCAGGTCGTGTCAATATAAAGTGAAGTGTGTAGTGCCCTGCCATTCTGTTTAACTATTTTAGTCAGTAAGTGCCAAGTGTTAGTTAAACAATGGAGATCAAGTGGTGTCGCTGTTGGCTAATCCAGACTTTGAGAGAATTAAAAGCCTACAAAAGTCTGCCTTAATAAATATGGCAGCTAAGTTAGAATTAACAGCCAACATAAAATCAATAAGACACAAATTCTGAGAGTCATAGTAACCCCATTTAATTGAAAATGATGAGTTGGGGAAGACTTTCTGAATGAGGTGAAAGTGAGCAAATTGCTTTAAGGTGTCTTGAGTTAGAAGCGCAAGTAGCATATGCTAAGCTTGAAGCTCGAGAGAAAGAATGTGAGTTTGAAAGGCAACAACAAATATTAGAGGCTGAAGCTCAACAAAGAGAGATTGAAGCTCAAAACCAACAGAAATTATTAGAGGTTGAAGCTCAACAGAGAGCTTGAAACTCGACGGTTAGAGATTGAGGCACAAAATACTAGATTAGTAGTACAGTTGCAGTTAGAAGCAACAAAGAAACAGCAAGCGAAGAACAAACTTGGCAGTTAGAAATTCAAAAACAAATGGCTGAGGCTAACAACAGACTCGAGACACAGCGATTGGCAGCTGGGCATGGTAATACTAGCAATGTTTCTAATAGTTTTCCCATTAAAGTAAATAAATATGAAGAGTTACCCAAGTTCAATGAGGAGGACCCTGTGGTTTTCTTTTCACATTTCTCTAAAATTGCAGTCAATATGAACTGGCCAATGGATCAACGGGTTGCAATCATGCAAAGTCAATTAAAAGGGAGAAGTCAGGAAGTTTTTGCATCCTTTCGTGATGAAAATGGTTTTGACTACGAGTTTGTTAAGAAAAGCTTTTTAAATGCTTACCAGTTGAATCCTGAAGCACACAGACAATGTTTTAGAAATTGTTTAGAAATGTTTAGTCGACTTGAGAATGGTCCAGGACTGACCGAAACGTCGTCGTCTCTTCACCTTCTAGTGTGTGGTCTGGTCAACATACTTTAGCCACGGCATTGTGACTCATCGCCTTCTTGCTTTAATTTGCACCCTGAGTTACGACCAACTGGTCTCATTTATTGTAGAGGTGTGCAGAATAAATTAACTAATGAACATGTAACTGTAAACCCCAATTGGATGAAATCGTATTCTCCATATATGTCTTCAGGTGAAGTTTTGTGTATTATGGGAAGTGAAGCCAGTGGTTCAGTGGTTCTTCTTCGTGATACGGGTGCTTCCCAAACCTTAATTTTTGCCAGTATACTTTCTAATGTTGAAAAGAGAGATACTGGAAAGTTTGTAGTTCTTCAGAGTGTTGCAGGATGTAAAACTGTACCTCTGATAGATGTTAATTTGAGATCCACCATTATACCAAGTTTATGCACTGTGGGTGTTAGTACACAGTTGCCCATCCCAGGTGTGGATGTTATATTGAGTAATGATGTGGCCATAAATCATATTGTGGGTGAGATTGATCACAGTTTGTTTAAACAGCCAGTTGCAGACCATGTTGTTTATTCTGCCTGTGCTGAAGTTAGTTCTATGAATGAAACATCTGTTGTAGTAGATGGTTTTGTCCACTCTACCAGTGCTGATGTCAGTACTATTATTAATCCAGTTGTCAGTTCTGATGTTACTCAAGTATTTGTTCCAGTAACCAGTACCCCTTCAGTGGAGAAGTGGGATGTTGTTCCAGATTCAGGTGTGGCCACCCTAGTTGTTGAGAGTAAGCCTGATACTATGACTCTGCTTTATTCCAATCCAGGAGATGATTTGGGAAAGGATGTCCATGTACCATTGTCTTGCCCGCTCACTACGGACTTGTGCCAGAGTTGAGAGAAACTTGAAAGCCACGAATCTATTGTATTCTAGCCAAGTGAATGATTAAGGACAAGATGTCGGATTGACAGAAGTATTCCCGCTCACTCCAAGTTTAGAATCAGTTGACAGTGTAGGATCAGTTGTCGAGAGTAAGTCTGTTGTAGAGGCCCCGCCTCACCCTAGTCAAGGTGATATTAAAGGGGAGGAGGTCAAACTACCTGTTACTTGTCCGATCGCTTCAGATTCCTTAATTTATGTAAGTTGAGTAGAACTGACCCCAAGATTTCAGAGAGAAGCAAGGAGACAGTCTGTACTGTAGATCCAGTTCTGGAGAGTGTGGGAGAGCAGCCAGAGGATCAGCTTCTGTCGATAGATGGAGACCCTTGAGCCTCCTCTTAAGTTGTCTGAGGAGGTGACCCAACTTGGTAGTGTTTTGATTGTGAGCAGACAGTATTCCAAGCAGCTCCAGATGTCATGGGAGGAAATTTGGTAAATTGTGTATAACCATTATGGGTGGTAAAGTATTTTTTTGGATCTAAGTTGCAGAGTTTGTGGACTGTGATTCTTATTCCATGGAGTAAGTATTTGTCATTGTGTCAATTGAGTTAGTGTTTGTAGGATGTTCTTGCAATCTACTTTTATTCAGCAGGAGCCATTCTCTTTTGAAGTAAGGGACTGTGGGACACCTTTGTCCAGCGTTGTTAATGAGCAGAGAGAGTTTACTCAAATAGGTTGCGCATCCAGTTGTTCTGAGGAAGTGGTGCATACTAGAAAGTGTCTCTACTTTCAGATCCAGTTTATTTGATGTACGAGTAGTGAACAACATGTGTGTTCCACTCAAGTGTGGTGTTGACTTTCAGAGTCAAATGGGTCTTAAAGGAGTTAATCATACTTGGGAGCAGATGTTTGAGGCTCCAGGTGTGTGTTTCAAGCTGGAGAATAAGGTTATCCTACCTAGTGTTAATGATTATGAAGGGTTACAGATTGTCCTGGGTGGTTTCCCAGGAAATCTGCTGTGCATCTTCAAGATGGTGAGACCCTAAACCTCTTGTTTGATTGTTTGTTATCAGAAGGAAATCACTTGGGAAGTAAAATCTATGGTGAGGGTTGTCAAGGTTTCCACATGTTTTTGTTAGTCTTTTGGAAGACTAGAAGGCTTATGAAAGTGTGTGTTGTGTTCAAGTCCACCATCAGAGGGTGTGCGCTTGTTTTTGGAGTTGTTATTGAGATATGGTGCCTAGGCATGAGCCTGTTTTCTTTCGCTGATCGTCATGACAGAGTTATGAGGAAATTGACATCTGTGTTCCTTTAAGATCATCTGAGTCAGTTCGATCAGGAAGTCTTTGCACTTATCTTGGGTTGTATTTATTGGTTTGGAGGTCAAAGGTTTGCTAAGTCGTTGTGTTGTGTTTCTGAAGGTTCTATGAGTAAGGAAGTTGTTCATGTAATTGTGAGGTTTAACGCTAATTTCTCTAATTTTAGTATCCATTGGGCGAGAGTATGTGTTCCACAGAGGATCAAGTGTGATGAGGAGCAGATGTCTTTGACAGAGCATACCCAGGAGAAGTCCCTAAACTACCTTACATCCAGTCAGCTTCAATTAAGCAGTTTATCTCCAGAAAAAAGGAGCAATGGAAAATGTCACCAATTAGAAATAGAATAATCTGGAAACATGAGACTGATCTCAGATCAATAGTAGAAACAGATGGAAAGATAAATTGCGGTATTGACTCTGTGAAAGCAGTCACATTTATTAACAATTCTATTCATGCTAATAATAATAATGTTGTTGATGGGAATGTGAACTATAATCTGAAACTAACCGAACTAAATGAGATAGTACCTTGGAGAGATAAATTTGCATTCTCCAGAGTAGAACATGATCCTAAGACTGAACTTTTTGATTTTCATGTAAGTATATATTGGAAGTGTTTTCTATATATAGACTATATTGGAAGTGTTTTCATTTTTGTTCAGAAATATATCCTTGTTGCCTTTACATTTTTGGTGTAATTAATTCAATAAATCTTAAGTGTCACACATTTTTTATTTTCAGAAAAAATGCCATTGATCTTCAATCAATAGCATTTTTTTTTCTTGAAGGTGGAAGTGTAACGTACTCCTAGCTGGATACGTATATAAATTTAAATAAACTTATTTTGTTCCATTTCATCATTACCTGTATATGTATATATATATATTATAATTTTATAATTTATCATGTGGTGTGGCAATATCAGTGAGACAGGAGCGCGGTTGCTCTTCACACGTCTAATACCTGTTAGATTCGGGAAATTAGAATTGCTGGACTTGTTCAGTTATGGGAGTTCCAGATGTCACCTTTTAATATTCATATATTTGTTAATTTACTGTAATTAAGCATGTGGCATTGTTGTCGGAAAATCCGACACCATTTAATATTACATACAATGCAGA
>WNGS01093768.1:17818-34056 GCA_020271785.1 Procambarus virginalis
AACAAAGGCAACTGCAGAAGGCCTATTGGCCCATACGAGGCAGCTCCTATTTATAACCACCATCCCACTCATATACATGTCCAACCCATGCTTGAAACAATCGAGGGACCCACCTCCACAATGTTACGCGGCAATTGGTTCCACAAATCACAACCATGTTACTGAACCAGTATTTACCAAGTCTTTCCTAAATCTCAACTTATCCAATTTATACCATTGTTTCGCGTTCTGTCCTGTGTTGATACTTTCAATACCCTATTAATATCCCCTTTGTTATGTCCATTCATCCACTTGTAAACCTCTATCATGTCACCCCAAACTCTTCGCCTTTCCAGTGAATGCAATTAAGCTTTGTTAATCTTTCTTCATATGAAAGATTTCTAATTTGGGGAATTAACTTAGTCATCCTACGCTGGACACGTTCAAGTGAATTTATATCCATTCTATAATATGGCGACCAAAACTGAACTGCATAATCTAAATGGGGCCTATCAAGAGAAAGATATAGCTTGAGAACCACACCAGGTGTCTTGTTACTTACGCTGCGATTAATAAATCCGAGTGTCCGATTTGCCTTATTACGAACATTCATGCATTGATCCTTTTGTTTTAAATTCTTACTAATTATAACTCCCAGATCCCTTTCGCAATCCGACTTTGCAATCTCAACACCATCTAGCTCGTATCTTGTAACTCTATCATCATTACCTAGCCTCAGAACTTTACATTTATCAGCATTAAACTGCATCTGCCAGTCCTTTGACCATTTCAAAATCCTATCTAGATCAACTTGAAGTGATAGTGAGTCCTCCTCCGAATTAATTTCCCTAACGATTTTCGTATCATCGGCAAATTTGCAAATGTTGCTACTCAAACCTGAATCTAAATCATTTATATATATTATAAACAACAGAGCTCCCAGGACAGAGCCTTGAGGCACTCCACTTACAACATTTTCCCACTCTGACTTGACTCCATTTAAACTAACTCTGTTTCCTATGGTATAGCCATGCCCTAATCCAGCTTAATATAGCGCCCCCAATACCATGAGCCTATATCTTTTTAATCAAAGATAATTGGATAATTGTCTCAACACCAGGTAATGTTGGTTTGTGTTTAACATTGCCTCAACACTAGGTAATGTTGGTTTGTGTTGAACATTGTCTCAACACCAGGTAATGTTGGTTTGTGTTTAACATTGCCTCAACACCAGGTAATGTTGGTTTGTGTTTAACATTGCCTCAACACTAGGTAATGTTGGTTTGCGTTGAACATTGCCTCTACACCAGGTAATGTTGGTTTGTGTTAAGATTGCCTCAACACCAAGTAATGTTGGTATGTTGCTCAACATTATTGCAACACCAGGACATGTTACTTTGTGTTCAACGTTATCACCAGTTTAGTAAGGAGTTATGACCATCTCAAGAACTACATCGATCTTGTCTTAAAACTTCAGAGGTCTGACGAGTGTTACACCGAGTTCAAACTTTACATATAAATTTCTATACGAATTATGAAAATAATATTAAGGTCAAGGTCGAGGCGAAGTTTGTCATCACGTTTGAAAGAACTCGTTCATGGATTATGTGTCTAATGAAACTTGTTTGTTCCCAGCCTATATGGGAACACCAGAAACTGCGGCACATTGTGTGTATACACCAGAAGCAGGTGCAGCGTATATGGCGACACCAGCAGCGATTGCAGCGTATAAGGGGACACCAGAAGACACAACAGCGTATATGGGGACAATGGAAGCAGCAGTAGCGTATATGGCATCACCAGAAGCAGCAGCAGCGTATATGGCGACACCAGAAGCAGCAGCAGCGTATATGGGGACAATGGAAGCAGCAGTAGCGTATATGGCGACACCAGAAGCAGCAGCAGCGTATATGGCGACACCAGAAGCAGCAGCAGCGTATATGGGGACAATGGAAGCAGCAGTAGCGTATATGGCGACACCAGAAGCAGCAGCAGCGTATATGGCGACACCAGAAGCAGCAGCAGCGTATATGGGGACAATGGAAGCAGCAGTAGCGTATACGGAAACACCAGAAGCAGCAGCAGCGTATATTGGAACACCAGAAGCAGCAGTAGCGTATACGGAAACACCAGAAGCAGCAGCAGCGTATATTGGAACACCAGAAGCAGCAGTAGCGTATACGGAAACACCAGAAGCAGCAGCAGCGTATATGGAAGCACCAGAAGCAGCAGCAGCGTATATTGGAACACCAGAAGCAGCAGCAGCGTATATGGAAGCACCAGAAGCAGCAGCAGCGTATATTGAGACACCAGAAGCAGCAGCAGCATATATTGAGACACCAGAAGCAGCAGCAGCGTATATTGAGACACCAGAAGCAGCAGCATTGCATATGGGGACTCCACCAGAAGCCACACCAGCGTAGATGGCAACTCCAGAAGCATATATGGGGACGCCAGAAGTAGAAGCAACGTATATAGGACACCAAAAAATACTGAAGCATATGTGGGGACACAAGGAGCACTGGTGTGTACTGGTGTGGCCATATACGCTGCAGTTACTTCTGTTGTGGCCACATACGCTGCTGTTACTTTTAGTGTGCCCACATTCATTGCTGTTACTTCTAGTGTGGCAAAATACACCGCTGTTACTTCCTGTATACCCACATGCGCTTCTGTTATGTCTGGTATGCCTATATACGCTACTGTTATTTCTAGTGTGCTCACTTTCTTATCTGTTACTTCTAGTGTGCTCACTTTCATATCTGTTACTTCTAATGTGCTCACTTTCATATCTGTTACTTCTAGTGTGCTCACTTTCATATCTGTTACTTCTAGCGTGGCCATATGCATTTAAGCTGCTTTTAGTGTGCCCATATACTTCTAGTTTGCTCACATATGGTGATGTTGCTTCTAGTGTACCCACATGCACTTACATACATCTTGTGTGCTCACATACGCTTCTGGTGATCCTAGTACGGCCACATACACTGCTGTTACTTCTGGTGTGCCTGTTACGTACTCCTAGCTGGATACGTATATAAATTTAAATAAACTTATTTTGTTTCACTTCATCATTACCTGTATATGTTTGTATATTATATATATATATATATATATATATATATATATATATATATATATATATATATATATATATATATATTATATTTTTAAAATTATCATGTGGTGTGTCATTATCAGTGAGACAGGAGCGCGGTTACTCTTTCCTGTGGTGTGTCATTATCAGTGAGACAGGAGCGCGGTTACTCTTCACACGTCTAATACCTGTTAGATTCGGGAAATAAGAATTGCTGGACTTGTTCAGTTATGGGAGTTCCAGATTCACCTTTTAATATTCATATATTTGTTAATTTACTGTAATTAAGCATGTGGCATTGTAACATATTATTTTCAAGTGACCATTATATTATAGTTTGCATTCTTATACTTTTAAGAACAATTGTTTGTTCAATTAGTTGTTAATATTAAAAAGTCATTATTTACCATCTCTCATCCTGGATGAGGCGGAGGGAGAGAGAATTATGGGTAGAGACGGCGCGAGAGTCAGTAACTGGGAGACGAGCCTCCGGTCAACTGGTCTTGATAAGTGTCTGTTGTGTTGTTTTAGTAGTACCATTATTCTGGTGATAATTTATATTATTTGATTATAGAATGTAAGCCATCTGATTTACTATTATACCTGAAGGAATAGTAGTAGTAGTAGGCATCCATCAGTCTCAGGAGACTATGGAGTTGAGCTCTGGTTGTCGGTCTGGAGTGGCCTCACCAGGGAGCAAAGCCAGGGTAGGTTAATTTGGGGGAGAAGCTGTTACCCAGGCAGCAGGTCCCCCTCTCCACGGCGCTGAAAGTCTCCAATGGAAAGGCAAACGCCAATACGATTGGTTCCAGCGCCGTCGCGGGAACTGAGTTCCGGGGTTGACCTCAAAGGTGGTGAAGAAGGCACAGGGACCTCCAACCCCGGAGACCGCCGTACTCGGTGCCGGAGAAGAACCACCCCGTCAAGGGTATGAACAACCCCAGCCTCCTGAAGCAGAGCCTGGGCCGCACGACCCTCGGGAGGTGGACGTCCCGGTCCCGCACCTACGGGTTCCGGACAAGGATCATCACAGCCTCTTTTCACCCGAGGCCGGCCTCCTTCAAGACCAAGTAGAAGGAAGAGTGATAATTATTAAATACAAACAATTATTATTATGATAATTGTTATAATAATAATTGAAAATATTTAATAATTACCTGAAGGAATAATTACCTGGATTATATATATTTTTATTTAATATAAATCATTTTATATACAGGTGTTATATTTTTCCCTGGTGATTTTGTTTCTAATTATATTGTATGTACGTAACTACGAGTTTACACTGGTTGCACGTGTTTAGATACAGAGTCATATTCATGTCCCTAGACAGTTAATTCTTGTCTCTGTTAGTGCAACGAGCCGTAAGTACAGGTACGTAACATATTTTGGGGGCCTGTTCCGGGAGATTGTTCCCATATACATTTAATAACTGCTAATCTAACTTTGCCTTCCTAGGAATCTGTGTGCTTTAAGAAACTTGGAGTATGCCATGCCAGAGTCGTCCTGTGTAACTAGTAACCTACGCTTCACGATTTTTAGAGGTAAGTCATCCTGTTTTTTGTTTGTGCAGTGAGGCCATGCAAATTGTCAGTGTCGTGTCATATAAAGTGAAGTGTGTAGTGCCCTGCCATTCTGTTTAATTATTTTAGTCAGTAAGTGCCAAGCGTTAGTTAACAATGGAGGATCAAGTGGTGTCGCTGTTGGCTAATCCGGACTTTGAGGAAATTAAAAGCCTAAAATTCTGCCTTAATAAATATGGCAGCTAAGTTAGAATTAACAGCCAACAATAAAATCAATAAGGCACAAATTCTGAGAGTCATAGTAACCCATTTAATTGAAAATGATGAGTTAGGGGAAGAATTTCTGAATGAGGTCAAAGTGAGCAAATTGCTTTAAGGTGTCTTGAGTTAGAAGCGCAAGTAGCATATGCTAAGCTTGAAGCTCGAGAAAAGAATGTGAGTTTGAAAGGCAACAACAATATTAGAGGCTGAAGCTCAACAAAAAGAGATTGAAGCTCAAAACCAACAGAAATTATCAGAAGTTGAAGCTCATCAGAGAGAGCTTGAAACTCGATGGTTAGAGATTGAGGCACAAAATACTAGATTAGTAGTACAGTTGCAGTTAGAAACAACAAAGAAACAACAAGCGAAGAACTAGGCAGTTAGAAATTAAAAAACAAATAGCTGAGGCTAACAAGAGACTCGAGACACAGCGATTGGCAGCTGGGCATGGTAATACTAGCAATGTTTCTAATAGTAATGATAGTAATCCCATTAGAGTAAATAAATATGAAGAGTTACCCAAGTTCAAGGAGGAGGACCCTGTGGTTTTCTTTTCACATTTCTCTAAAATTGCAGTCAGTATGAACTGGCCAATGGATCAACGGTTTGCAATCATGCAAAGTCAATTAAAAGGGAGAAGTCAGGAAGTTTTGAATCCTTTCCTGATGAAAATAGTTTTGACTACGAGTTTGTTAAGAAAAGCTTTTTAAATGCTTACCAGTTGAATCCTGAAGCACACAGACAAATGTTTAAAAATTGTTTAGAAATGTTTAGTCGACTTGAGAATGGTCCAGGACGGACCGAAACGTCGTCGTCTCTTCACCTTCTAGTGTGTGGTCTGGTCAACATACTTTAGCCACGGCATTGTGACTCATCGCCTTCTTGCTTTAATTTGCACCCTGAGTTACGACCAACTGGTCTCATTTATTGTAGAGGTGTGCAGAATAAATTAACTAATGAACATGTAACTGTAAACCCCAATTGGATGAAATAGTATTCTCCATATATGTCTTCAGGTGAAGTTTTGTGTATTAATGGGAAGTGGAAGCCAGTGGTTCTTCTTCGTGATACGGGTGCTTCCCAAACCTTAATTTTTGCCAGTATACTTTCTAATGTTGAAAAGAGAGATACTGGAAAGTTTGTAGTTCTTCAGAGTGTTGCAGGATGTAAAACTGTACCTCTGATAGATGTTAATTTGAGATCCACCATTATACCAAGTTTATGCACTGTGGGTGTTAGTACACAGTTGCCCATCCCAGGTGTGGATGTTATATTGAGTAATGATGTGGCCATAAATCATGTTGTGGGTGAGATTGATCACAGTTTGTTTAAACAGCCAGTTGCAGACCATGTTGTTTATTCTGCCTGTGCTGAAGTTAGTTCTATGAATGAAACATCTGTTGTAGTAGATGGTTTTGTCCACTCTACCAGTGCTGATGTCAGTACTATTATTAATCCAGTTGTCAGTTCTGATGTTACTCAAGTATTTGTTCCAGTAACCAGTACCCCTTCAGTGGAGAAGTGGGATGTTGTTCCAGATTCAGGTGTGGCCAACCTAGTTGTTGAGAGTAAGCCTGATACTATGACTCTGCTTTATTCCAATCCAGGAGATGATTTGGGAAAGGATGTCCATGTACCATTGTCTTGCCCGCTCACTACGGACATTGTGCCAGAGTTGAGAGAAACTTGAAAGCCACGAATCTATTGTATTCTAGCCAAGTGAATGATTTAGGACAAGATGTCGGGTTGACAGAAGTATTCCCGCTCACTCCAAGTTTAGAATCAGTTGACAAGTGTAGGATCAGTTGTCGAGAGTAAGTCTGTTGTAGAGGCCCCGCCTCACCCTAGTCAAGGTGATATTAAAGGGGAGGAGGTCAAACTACCTGTTACTTGTCCGATCGCTTCAGATTCCTTTAATTTATGTAAGTTGAGTAGAACTGACCCCAAGATTTCAGAGAGAAGCAAGGAGACAGTCTGTACTGTAGATCCAGTTCTGGAGAGTGTGGGAGAGCAGCCAGAGGATCAGCTTCTGTCGAGTAGATGGAGACCTATTGAGCCTCCCTCTTAAGTTGTCTGAGGATGTGACCCAACTTGGTAGTGTTATTGATTGTGAGCAGACAGTATTCCAAGCAGCTCCAGATGTCATGGGAGGAAATTTTGGTAAATTGTGTATAACCATTATGGGTGGTAAAGTATTTTTTTGGATCTAAGTTGCAGAGTTTTGTGGACTGTGATTCTTATTCCATGGAGTAAGTATTTGTCATTGTGTCAATTGAGTTAGTGTTTGTAGGATGTTCTTGCAATCTACTTTTATTCAGCAGGAGCCATTCTCTTTTGAAGTAAGGGACTGTGGGACACCTTTGTCCAGCGTTGTTGTTGAGCAGAGAGAGTTTACTCAAATAGGTTGCGCATCCAGTTGTTCTGAGGAAGTGGTGAGTCATACTAGAACAGTGTCTCTACTTTCAGATCCAGTTTATTTTGATGTACGAGTAGTGAACAACATGTGTGTTCCACTCAAGTGTGGTGTTGACTTTCAGAGTCAAATGGGTCTTAAAGGAGTTAATCATACTTGGGAGCAGATGTTTGAGGCTCCAGGTGTGTGTTTCAAGCTGGAGAATAAGGTTATCCTACCTAGTGTTAATGATTATGAAGGGTTACAGATTGTCCTTGGGTGGTTCCCAGGAAATCTGCTGTGCATCTTCAAGATGGTGAGACCCTAAACCTCTTGTTTGATTGTTTGTTATCAGAAGGAAATCACTTGGGAAGTAAAATCTATGGTGAGGGTTGTCAAGGTTTCCACATGTTTTTGTTAGTCTTTTGGAAGACTAGAAGGCTTATGAAAGTGTGTGTTGTGTTCAAGTCCACCATCAGAGGGTGTGCGCTTGTTTTTGGAGTTGTTATTGAGATATGGTGCCTAGGCATGAGCCTGTTTTCTTTCGCTGATCGTCATGACAGAGTTATGAGGAAATTGACATCTGTGTTCCTTTAAGATCATCTGAGTCAGTTCGATCAGGAAGTCTTTGCACTTATCTTGGGTTGTATTTATTGGTTTGGAGGTCAAAGGTTTGCTAAGTCGTTGTGTTGTGTTTCTGAAGGTTCTATGAGTAAGGAAGTTGTTCATGTAATTGTGAGGTTTAACGCTAATTTCTCTAATTTTAGTATCCATTGGGCGAGAGTATGTGTTCCACAGAGGATCAAGTGTGATGAGGAGCAGATGTCTTTGACAGAGCATACCCAGGAGAAGTCCCTAAACTACCTTACATCCAGTCAGCTTCAATTAAGCAGTTTATCTCCAGAAAAAAGGAGCAATGGAAAATGTCACCAATTAGAAATAGAATAATCTGGAAACATGAGACTGATCTCAGATCAATAGTAGAAACAGATGGAAAGATAAATTGCGGTATTGACTCTGTGAAAGCAGTCACATTTATTAACAATTCTATTCATGCTAATAATAATAATGTTGTTGATGGGAATGTGAACTATAATCTGAAACTAACCGAACTAAATGAGATAGTACCTTGGAGAGATAAATTTGCATTCTCCAGAGTAGAACATGATCCTAAGACTGAACTTTTTGATTTTCATGTAAGTATATATTGGAAGTGTTTTCTATATATAGACTATATTGGAAGTGTTTTCATTTTTGTTCAGAAATATATCCTTGTTGCCTTTACATTTTTGGTGTAATTAATTCAATAAATCTTAAGTGTCACACATTTTTATTTTCAGAAAAAATGCCATTGATCTTCAATCAATAGCATTTTTTTTTCTTGAAGGTGGAAGTGTAACGTACTCCTAGCTGGATACGTATATAAATTTAAATAAACTTATTTTGTTCCATTTCATATGTATATATATATATATAATTTTATAATTTATCATGTGGTGTGGCAATATCAGTGAGACAGGAGCGCGGTTGCTCTTCACACGTCTAATACCTGTTAGATTCGGGAAATTAGAATTGCTGGACTTGTTCAGTTATGGGAGTTCCAGATGTCACCTTTTAATATTCATATATTTGTTAATTTACTGTAATTAAGCATGTGGCATTGTTGTCGGAAAATCCGACACCATTTAATATTACATACAATTGCAGATAATGTTGCTGCATTGTATAAACAAGTTACCCATAGAAATGTAGCTTGTAGTGGAGTTTCCGTCTATAGAAAATGGGATATCATAGCCACATACTGTTACAATTCACTAGCTATTCTGCTGGGAATTATCCTTAAATACATTAGTCTTTGGACTTTTACTATCATAAAAACATCTTATTTTAATTAACTTAATTATCAATATCAAAATAGAGTAAATGTGACCCTTCTATTCAGTTACTGTCATCTCTACAAAGTGGGAGGCGTCAGTAGGGAGTAGGGTGTAGTCAGCCATTGTTGTTGTCACCTCCGAGACGCATGGAGCGAATTTGGCTCCTATCATTTCTGGACAATGTCGGCCAGTAGCGTCAATAGTATGGAGTGTCAGCCAGTTATTAAGACCACAGAGTCGTGGAGCGAGTAACAGCTCCTGTAAATTCTCTTGGACGAAGTGTGACGAAGATCAGAGTAGTGGTCTTCCATCATCAACACGCTGTCAACAAATACAAGGGAAGTGTCTTTCCGAAACCCGTTTATCTAATCATTTTTGGCCATTAATGTTAGGTAGATATTATTGGGCAACCGGTTAGAACACAAATGATCGACTCAAAAACGGTAATTAAGCCTTGGTCTTTATGGTTCAAGTACAGTGTTTTCTCTGATATAGCTGTCATATATTAGGATTCTGGCTTTATAAGCTAGCGCCCCTTGACAGGTACAGACGAGGAAGCATGCTTTGTGCATCAGTTACCAGGGTGATGGAAGCTACCTCACACGAGGAAAATTTGGTGTTTACATCCTAGTTTTACCTGGTGAACAAGGCCTACTGTATAATAAGATAAGGAACCTCTTTAATGTTTAACAATATATGTAGTTTAATACTGTAGTTTAATTAGCTGCATAAATATAAATTCAATATAACCCCCCCTAATGTGCATGAATCGATTTGTGAGATTATTGCAGAAATATAGTCCACTCAACATTATACAAATTGCTATCGAAGTATATAAATTAACGTAAATATAAATTCTATATAAATTCATATAAATTAAATATATATAATTCTCACAGGTCGGTTCCCACAATTGTAACTTATATTATTTGCAAGTGACCATTATATTATAGTTTGCATTCTTATACTTTTAAGAACAATTGTTTGTTGAATTAGTTGTTAATATTAAAAAGTCATTATTTACCATCTCTCATCCTGGATGAGGCGGAGGGAGAGAGAATTATGGGTAGAGACGGCGCGAGAGTCAGTAACTGGGAGACGAGCCTCCGGTCAACTGGTCTTGATAAGTGTCTGTTGTGTTGTTTTAGTAGTACCATTATTCTGGTGATAATTTATATTATTTGATTATAGAATGTAAGCCATCTGATTTACTATTATACCGAAAGAATAATTACCTGGATTATTATACATTTTTATTTAATATAAATCATTTTATATACAGGTGTTATATTTTCCCTGGTGATTTTGTTTATAATTATATTGTATGTACGTAACTACGAGTTTACACTGGTTGCACGTGTTTAGATAGAGTCATATTCATGTCCCTAGACCGTTAATTTCTTGTCTCTGTTAGTACAACGAGCCGTAAGTACAGGTACGTAACAGTGCCCACATGCATTGCTGTTACTTCTGGTGTGCCCATATACGTTTCAGTTACTTCTAGTGCCCCCACATACGCTACTGATACCTCTGGTGTGCCTTATGAATTGCTATTATTTCTAGTGAGCCCACATGTGCTGCTGTTACTTTTAGTTTGCCTACATGTTTGTGTTACTTCTAGTGTGCTCACATATGTTTCTGTTACTTCTAGTGTACCCATACGATACTGTTACGTCTAGTGTGCCCACATATGTTTCTGTTACTTGTAGTGTGCCCCACATATGATACTGTTAGTTCTGGTGTGCCTCATGCATTACTATTACTTCTTGTGTACCACATACGTTTATGTTACTTCTAATGTGCCACATACGCTTCTGTTACTTCTAGTGTACCCACATGCATTAATGTTACTTCTAGTGTGTCCACATTCGCTGCTGTTACTTCTAATGTGTCCATGAGCATTACTGTCATTTCTAGTGTGCCCACATACAGTGATGTTTATTCTAGTGTACCCACATGGACTTCTCTTACTTCTGGTGTTCCCACATGTGCTGTTGTTACTTCTAGTGTGCCCAAATGATTTCCTGTTAATGCTATTGTTCCACATGCATTTCCGTATCTCCTGGTGTGTCCAATACGCTGTTGGTGCTTCTTCTGTGCCAATATACTCTGCTGTTAATTCTAGTGCGCCCATGAACTGCTGTTACTGTTACCAGCATACGATCAAGTTACTTCTAGTGCCCACATGCATTTCTATTTCTTATATTGTGCCCAAATTCTTTGCTGTTACACCTATTGGTCCACATACAACTCCTAGTGTGCCCCATATGCTGATGTTACTTCTGGTGTGCACACATACATTGCTTTTACTTCTAGTGTGCCCATATACGCGCCTGTTAATTCTAGTGCCCAAATACTCTGCTGTTACATATAGTGTGCCCACGGCACTGCTGTTACTTGTAGTGTCCCCAAAAGCACTGCTGTTATTTCTAGTGGACCACACGCATTGAGTGTGCCCTGATGCACTTATGTTACTTCTGGTGTGCCCGAGTACGCTGAGGGTTCTTTTAGTGTGCCTACGTGTATTACTATTACTTCTAATGAGCAACATGCGCTGTTGTTACGTTTAGTGTGCCCCCTTGCAATGCTGTTACTTCTAGTGCCCATACAATTGTTAATTCTAATGTGCCCAAATGCACTTATGTTAATTCTAATGGGCCTCAAACGCTGCTCGTGCGTCTGGTATGCCTCATGCATTGCTTTTACTTGTGGTGTGCCTCATGCGTTGCTTTTACTTGTGGTATGCCTCATGCGTTGCTATTACTTGTGGTGTGACTCGTGCATTGCTATTACTTGTGGTGTGCCTCATGCGTTGCTATTACGTGTGGTGTGACTCGTGCATTGCTATTACTTGTGGTGTGACTCGTGCATTGCTATTACTTGTGGTGTGACTCGTGCATTGCTATTACTTGTGGTGTGACTCGTGCATTGCTATTACTTGTGGTGTGACTCGTGCATTGCTATTACTTGTGGTGTGACTCGTGCATTGCTATTACTTGTGGTGTGACTCGTGCATTGCTATTACTTGTGGTGTGACTCGTGCATTGCTATTACTTGTGGTGTGACTCGTGCATTGCTATTACTTGTGGTGTGACTCGTGCATTGCTATTACTTGTGGTGTGCCTCGTGCATTGCTATTACTTGTGGTGTGCCTCGTGCATTGCTATTACTTGTGGTGTGCCTCGTGCATTGCTATTACTTGTGGTGTGACTCGTGCATTGCTATTACTTGTGGTGTGCCTCGTGCATTGCTATTACTTGTGGTGTGACTCGTGCATTGCTATTACTTGTGGTGTGCCTCGTGCATTGCTATTACTTGTGGTGTGACTCGTGCATTGCTATTACTTGTGGTGTGACTCGTGCATTGCTATTACTTGTGGTGTGCCTCGTGCATTGCTATTACTTGTGGTGTGACTCGTGCATTGCTATTACTTGTGGTGTGACTCGTGCATTACTATTGCTTCTAGTGTGCCCAATGATTTACTGTTATTTCTAATGTGCTCACATACGTTGCTCTTGCTTCTATTGTGCCTTGGATGAATTGTTTCTACTTCTAGTGTGCCCACATAGCCGGCAATGTTATGTGTGATGTCCTCATATAAGATACAATGCCTCGTGTCTGCCTCGAGTTTCCAGTAACATTTCCTGATCCTCTAGAGGCAGCTACAGAACAATAAGTAGAACTTATCAGGTTAACTGTGGCGCTTTCGTTCACGGTCTTTGGAACCGATTATTGATCACCGGTAGCTTGTTCGCCTGTTTTGTGCCAGTTAATATATAAAATTAACTAATAAAGACTTCGTATAAAATTTGGATTAAGTGTGAATTACGTTTAACGATGATGTGCATCACGTGACGGATATGAAAACAAAGATTATCTCAAAATAATGAATACACACTTTGATGAGGAACAATTATTCTTGGCGTGATCAACACTAGTGTGGAGTTTAGAAATAATGAGAGCTGCTGCTATCAAGACAGGTTGGCCCCAGGAACTCTCGTCACGATGTTAAAGACAAATCTGACACAAATATTTCCAGACCAGTGAATAGAGAAACGAGATATATATTACGGAAATCTCTTTTTTACCCCCCTCATTTTCCACCCGATTTCCCCGAATGAACTCGAAGCTTCGAACTAAGGCTTCAAAGTTCAGTTTTTATTGATGCTGAATTCAGACAACAGATACGCACCAGTTCTAGTGACCATCTGTCCACGTACACCATTTTGATAGCCCTTCCTACGAAAGACCCCCCCCCCCCGTGGCAGACGCATTCCTAGCTATGTTTGTTATTGTGTTCGTACCATTTAATTAAAGTTCTAGTATCCGACAAGATACAGGAGTTTATTGGCACATTATTTCAGAACGTATGTGTAAAGTCTTTGAACCAACATCAGCAGTATGCCATCTCCTAACAAACGACATGGTGGTACAAACGAAGGTTATGCTTACCATTTTAGCAGAGAATGAACCAGACATTTCAGAGGAGCTGTTGCTCTTTGTTTGGTGTCCAGTATACAAGTCATCCAATTCACAATGACCTTGTTTCATCCTTAATTAGTAGCCAGTAGCAATTATCAACAACAGAGTGTCTCTCACTTCTTCTTGCCTTCCCTTCCCCTTCCTTCCCTCCCACTCCTCCATCCCGCAACTCACTCCTCCCTCCACCCTTCCCACTTCTCCTTTCCCTCTTGTCCCTTCCACCCACAACTGTAGGAAATTTACTTGTAATTTTTTTTTTGTTTATTTTATTTAAAATATATTTAATTCTGGTTAATGTTTAATTATTTCTTTCTTTAGAACATAGTGGACTGTTTATTTTGATTCCACATAGATGAACTCCTCACAACCTTTGGGGGAGATATATTATATATATAAATATATATATATATATATATATATATATATATATATATATATATATATATATATATATATAATAATTTTTTCAGCGCCTCAGTGTGGCAATCCAGAGAGGAAATGCTCATTGCATCCATGGTTCCTGCCCGCCATCTGAGGAGCTGGAGGAGCTTTTCAACTTGTGACAAGCAGGCTTGTACCCTGCATGTAATCAATACTGTAACTTTTTTTGTGTAATGACATTTTCAAATAAAGTTAGATAAATATACACACATACCAAAAGAATAGGGGTGGTAGGAGAAGAAAATATCAAAGTGTTCAGTGAGGATCCACAAGGTCTTCTCTGAGTACTCTTTATTTTCTTCTCCGAGGCTATGGGTCCCTACACTTGCACCAGAGGTGGTACCCTTCTAGGTTTAAAAAAAAAAAAAAAAAAAAAAAAAAAAAAAAAAAAAATATATATATATATATATATATATATATATATATATATATATATATATATATATATATATATGCAGAATAACCACATGTGAAAAATAGAAAATGCTTAACGCGTTTTCGGCTAATTCGCCTTCATCAGAGCAAAGTAGAATGAAGATGTATCTTCATCTTCATTCTACTTTGCTCTGATGAAGGCGAATTGGCCGTAAACGCGTTAAGCATTTTCTATTTTTCACATGTGGTTATTCTGCATACTTGGATATATATATATATATATATATATATATATATATATATATATATATATATATATATATATATATATATATATATCTTGAGGTATTTGAGCAGAATTCTGTGTTGCGTTTAACTTATGAGATGGAGAAGGATGGGAAGCTGCCCTTTCTAGATGTACAGTCATGGAAAGGAGCGGAGGTTTCCACACTGCAGTCTACACTAAGGAAACAAACATAGGAATGTGCCTAAATGCCAACAGTGACTGCCCGGACAGGTACAAGAGGAGTGTTGTTAACGCTTATGTCGACCGTGCTCTTAGCCACAGCTCAGAATGGAAGCAGGTCGACGAAGAACTCTGTAGGGTAAGGCAGGTCCTAGTCAACAACTGCTTCTCCAATGGTTTCGTCGAAGACATCATACGAAGGAAAGTGAAACGCCATGCAACCTCTGAAGAGACAACTAATACAACACCTATACCCCCTATTAGACTATTTTACAAGAACTTCCTTTCCACAGCTCATAAAACGGAGGAAAGGGTCCTGAAAGATATTATTAATAGGAATGTTATCCCTACAGACAAAAATCAGAAGATACAACTGACGATTTACTATAAACCAAGAAAACGGCCAGCCTACTCATGAGAAACTCTCCAGACACTGAGCAGAACGCTCTAAAAGAGACCAACGTCGTCTATGCCTTCGAATGCCCTCTTGGGACTGTAAGCCTCAAAAAACTCAGTATATAGGCAAGACAACAACATCTCTTTCCTGGCGTTTAACGATGCATAAGCAACAGGGCTCCATTAAGGAACGTATAATCTCTTCCCACAACCAAACCATCACCAGAGAAATCTTAGCAAACACACAGAAATCATTGATAGATACAGTGACAGCAGGCGGCATGACATCTGCGAGGCACTACACATCAACATAGTCTAACACCAGCAATCAACAGCCAATTAATGCACAACTATATTCTATCCATCTTCAAGACTCTGCTCCAACAGAGACATCAAGAAATATGGGCCCAATAGGACCTCTTGCAGTTCACAAGTCTGCCCTTTAACTTATACCCATTGTTCCATGTTCTGTGTTTGTGTTGAAAGCTTGTTTTCACCTTACTATTGTATTACTATCACCATCACCAAAATGCAGGGTATAAAAGCACCCAAACACAACACACATTCAGTTATATAGTTGTGGTGGGTAAACTAAAGTCTTTGGGAAAATGTAATAAGTTTTACGAAACGCGCTCAAGTGTTGCGTCTAGACTAGAAATAAAAATGAATTTGGAGAATTGATTTTTATTACCGGCGACAGTAAAAAGAAACATAAGGAAGACCGAGAAAATTCATGTTAGAATTATTAATCTTACTTTTTCGGTCATATATAATAATTTATATTGTCATATTTATATATATATATATAATATTGTAACGATTAATCTCTTTCAAGGGAGATTGAGCCTGCTCTTCCCTACATAAAGTTACTACATATATACAAGAATCGATGCTCACCCTTCAAGATACGTCTACCAGTAGTTCACAAAACGTTTGACCAGGATTCAAA
>WNGS01093777.1:0-10671 GCA_020271785.1 Procambarus virginalis
GTAATTATCAAAAGAAGCACCAAGCCGGGGAGGCTATGTAGCACCATCAAAGGTGCAGGATATAAGAGGGGTAAAAGCCCTAGTCATGTGGGTCAAGGTTCTACACAACTCAGGAAGAGGGACCCTCCATGTGGGCAAGGACGGAACGACACGAGGAAAAACATTGGTAACACGAACCGAGAGAGAACCTGGCAAGCGACAAAGCCGTGCATAAAGCAAAAGATGGTGAAAGGGAACATTGGCCCACAGGAAGGGTAATAGTCACAGTACACACAAGCGAGAGTGAGGGTGTTGTAGAGACCAGGCAAGGTAGCGAATACTTTAAGACAGGATGCCAGTGTCTACATACAGGTTCTGAGTAGGAAACGAACGAAAAGCACCAGAGCTAAGACGGAGTCCAGTATGGTGAAGAGCATTAAGACGACGAAGGGTGGAGGGAGAGGCAGACGTGTAAGCAGGACAGCCATAATCTAATTTAGACAGCAGAAGAGCCTGCACCTATCAGCACCTCGGCGAAGTATTGGACAAAACTTTAAGTAAGTTAAGGGCCTTAGAGCATTCAGCTCGGAGGTAGGAGGTATGGGGTGACCAGGACAAGCAAGTGTCAAAGATTAACCCCAGAAGTTTAGCAGTATCCTTGTACAAAAGAGAATTACCATAAAGCGACAGAGGGGGAGGGGGTCGAAGGACGATCCACTTCCGAGTGAAGGTTCATAGCACAAGACTTAGCCAGAGAGAACTTGAAGCCATGATTAGTGGCCCACGACGACACGGCATCAATTGCAAGTTGAAGCCGCCGTTGAAGGAAAACAGAGTTATTACCTTGGCAGCAGAGAGTAAGATCGTCAACATAACTGTGCCAATGCTGGCATTCAACTGGGCATTTTTGTTGATCCGAACTGGGGTTTCCCGATATGCAGAACAACAAAGCTAAGTGAGCAGCTGCTTCCAGAGAAGGGGCTGCAACAACACTGGTACCAGTACAGGGTTAAAGGTGACAAACGGATCCACCGAATCAACAAGGTGCTTATGGAGAAATAATTCATCAGGATGAGTAGGGTCAATAGGAATACGATCAAAATACTTAGTCCACGTAGCAGTACCAAACAAAGCCTGAGAAGAAGAGGAGTGAGAAAAGGAAGAGAGAGAGAGAGAGAGAGAGTGAGAGAGAGAGAGGAGGGAGGGGGGGGGGGTAAAATGCGCAGTTGTGACAACCCGAGACGGAGCCATGCCAGGTGATGAGGTGGTCACCCCACTAGAAGCTTCGAGTTCACCCCCGTCACAGAGGTGGGAGGGGAGCAGAGTCAGTCAGTCGGGAGAGTCCGAGAAGGAGCATGGTCAGGACCAAATGGAGCAGGGGCTACAAAGCCCGACCTTCCAACATTGTCCTTTTCGGGGGGACCTGGTCGCCTACACCACGAGTCGGAGAAGGTAAAAGAGGGTTTGAAAAGGCATAAGAACGAACGGAAAAAAATAATCCACGAATAAGCCCCAGTACCCACCATGGAGCTATAATTAGATAACAGGACACCTGACAACACAGAGGCCCCACCCCCAGGGGTGCATTGTGGATATACACCCTGCAATCGGCACCTAAGGAGCCGTCAGTCCGTCGAGATTGGGCTCTGCAACGAAGGCAAAGTTTGACAATAAGAGCGCCCCCTCGCTCGACAACTTTGGGTACCACAGTTCAATGGGTGCGCGCGTGCCTCCCCAAACACCCGGCATCAAAACAGAAGAAGACATCAGAAAGAACAGTAGAGAACGGCAGGAAGGGCACAATTGAAAGGAGAAGAGATGGGCAGGAAACACGAGGAAAAGGAAAATTACCAGCAAAACTGGAGAGGACAGGAGCAGGAGCATAAGGCTTCGAAAGGAGAGAGGACAAGCCGTCCCAAAGAGCATCACACACTCCGGCTGCTGCCCACTAACCCCCCCCCCCTCACGACGGCAACGGGCTGGAAAGGGAGGGGGCGATGCAAGGCAAGTGACACTAAAGGTAAAGGGTTCGTCAAGGGGCGTATGAAGACAAATGACCTGGAGGGAATAGGAAAAACAAAGCAAATGATCATCCTAAGAATCAGAACATTCTCCAAGGAGGTGCATTCTACTGAATTTTAAGTGAGGGCAGCTCCATTAGGTCAACGGGGGGGGGGGGAGGTGTTGATCCATTACTTGCCCACAAGTTAGGTACGTGCGAGCAGTGCACATCCTAGCAAGAGCCGTTTCCACCATATATTATGGTGGTAGGAGGAAGACCAAGGGGGGGGGGGGAAGATCACTTAAGAGTACACACTGTTACCTGTAATGTCTACTCAACGGCACTGCCAATGGTCACGGATCATAGAATGATTGACTGGGTAGAAACCTGGATAAGGAAGCCCCCTTCTGGGAAATGTTGTAATTGTGATGGCCTTAGTATCAGTGTCTGCAGATTCATTTGAAATAATTCCATTTTTGTTGGGAACCTGGCAAAATTCGACTGTCTTAAATTAGCAAGATATAAGAAGCGGCCAGTATTGGACTTTCACTGTTCCAGAGCCATAGGAGCACTACATGCGTCAATCACATTAGTAAAGAATCGTTGATAATGCAGCAGGTGGCAAAGAGCGTGAAAAATTGCGTAATGTTACGATGCGAAGATGCCAGTCTCCATGGCAGACAGCACTTATTGGCTTGGTCAGGAAAAACAGCGTAGCGAACGTCGTCGGCAGACTGAGACGCATTTATGAAGAGAGCAATGAAGCATTCAATGAAAAGATGTTTCTTAAAGAGTAGGAAGGGAAAAGCATTCACCATGTGGGTGAATGCAAACTTTCAGAAGTGGGACCATCCGAGGTAGCAGTAACGATCACAATAGCAATCTTCAAGCTCTGGGGGAGGATAAGCATAGGGCACCAGAGCCGAGGCATAACCCAGTATGATGCACAACATCAACAAAGGTAATCGCAGAAAAGGCAGAATGAATGTAGACCAAATCCAATAAGATATCAGTCATGCTGAGTCAATTATGAAAGTCATATTGAGAGGGGGGGGGGGGGAAGGAATGCGATAGTGTTCTAGGAACCACATAAGACGTACATTAACAAAGTTTTATCAAGTTTGCAGACAACTTGTCAGGGCAATATGGCGAACACATTTAGGGCAAGTCCCCTGAGTTTGGGAATGGGATGAAGAACTGCTTCGAGTCAGTCTTCAGGGGCTCAAGTCTCCCAGTAACTGCTATTGATATGCAGCAAATACTGCAAAGAATACAGAGGGAGACGACTCGCCATCTTGTAAATGCTGCCAGTCTGCCACTATAGATTTGTAGAGGAACTTGCAGACTGATGTTCAGAAAGTGAGAGTCGATCACTATTAGAGAGCTGGAGGCGAATGTTTAAGTCCATAAGAGTGAGAATGAGTAAAGGGATCATAAAGGTAATTAAGAGGAAGACGAGAACCAGAACTAATGACTGAGAAGTGCGAACCCAGCTCGTTTGCGACCAACACCGAGTCCTCAACAGTGGAGCCACGAAGGTGAAGGACGGACAATGTCCTAAACAAATCTACCCATAATTTAATGGATTTTCTTCTAGGCTTGGAGAGAGGTGTCAACAGATATGGTCGAGACATAGGACTTTCACCTCTCACGTTCAGCTGCGCAGACTATTGTCTCAGGCAGGGAATAAGAACAAGAGCAGGTGAAACAAAGATGGTTGAGAGGAGGGTGGTTATCGTCGTGGCTCCAGATGATAGCATGAGGAGGGACAAAAGATGGAGGGGAGGACTATGGAGGAACATAACCAAGAGTATGAGGAGGGGTTCATAATGAAGATGGAAGAGTAAGGACTCGCAGAAACGAGACAAATACATCGGATAGGGAAGAAATTATGGAAACACAGGCTGGAAATACTAGAGGAATTTCCCTAACATCAGATCACAGAAGAGAGAAGAAGCGGAGATGGTGGTGTCGTTGTGGTAAGCTTAGAAACTGGTGTGGAGCGGAGGAAGCAAAGAAGTGTGAGAAGATGAGTAATGCAGTAAAGGAGGAAGGACGTCGAACCTCGGGAAAACATTCGACCTCATTCAAGTTTTGAGGAAGGCTTGTTGACATTTAAAAAGCATGCATCAGCGAGAAAATAATGAACATGAAAAGGAAAATCTGATTTACAATGGTCGGGATCACCACACAAGGGAAGGAACACCATGCTACTGCACTTCGAGGTTCCACGCTCACATTTCCAGCACCTGTTACAAGTGTGTAGAGAGGGGGATGAACTCCTCAACTGAACCGGACACCAGCGAGAATTAAAGGTGAGAGGTTGTGACTATCAAAAGTGATCTTAATAACTAAGGAGATGGCTGCAGGAGGCCGAATACAACGAATGTCAACCTGGTGGATAGGATAACAGAGCTTAGACGATGTATTTAATATTATGGCAGTTTTGGTTTCCTATTCCCCATCGCAGCATCGATCAAGAGGATGAAAATACTGGTATTTAATTGGAATTTTTTGGAGACTAACTGGGGTATCTTCAATTACAGACATGGCAGTATTCCTACTAAAAAAGGCCTAAGTGAGACGTGTTCTAGTTTGGAAGGATTTAAGGGCAACCAGGTGTTGTAGTATGTGGAAACCATCAGGATGGACAAGGTCATTGTGACGTCAAATATTTAGTTCATGTGGTGGGACAAAACCTATCATGAAACAGCACTGGTTGAGGGAAATGTGCGTGTTCCATTACCAGTATGGTGTTACAGCCCCCAGTAAGGAGAGGGGAGGGTGTTACAGCCCCCAGTAAGGAGAGGGGAGGGTGTTACAGCCCCCAGTAAGGAGAGGGGAGGGTGTTACAGCCCCCAGTAAGGAGAGGGGAGGGTGTTACAGCCCCCAGTAAGGAGAGGGGAGGGTGTTACAGCCCCCAGTAAGGAGAGGGGAGGGTGTTACAGCCCCCAGTAAGGAGAGGGGAGGGTGTTACAGCCCCCAGTAAGGAGAGGGGAGGGTGTTACAGCCCCCAGTAAGGAGAGGGGAGGGTGTTACAGCCCCCAGTAAGGAGAGGGGAGGGTGTTACAGCCCCCAGTAAGGAGAGGGGAGGGTGTTACAGCCCCCAGTAAGGAGAGGGGAGGGTGTTACAGCCCCCAGTAAGGAGAGGGGAGGGTGTTACAGCCCCAGTAAGGAGAGGGGGAGGGTGTTACAGCCCCCAGTAAGGAGAGGGGAGGGTGATACAGCCCCAGTAAGGAGAGGGGGAGGGTGTTACAGCCCCCAGTAAGGAGAGGGGAGGGTGTTACAGCCCCCAGTAAGAAGAGGGGAGGGTGTTACAGCCCCCAGTAAGGAGAGGGGAGGGTGTTACAGCCCCCAGTAAGAAGACGGGAGGGTGTTACAGCCCCCAGTAAGGAGAGGGGAGGGTGATACAGCCCCCAGTAAGATGAGGGGAGGGTGTTACAGCCCCCAGTAAGAGGGGGAGGGTGATACAGCCCCCAGTAAGAAGACGGGAGGGTGTTACAGCCCCCAGTAAGGAGAGGGGAGGGTGTTACAGCCCCCAGTAAGAGGGGGGAGGGTGATACAGCCCCCAGTAAGGAGAGGGGAGGGTGTTACAGCCCCCAGTAAGAAGACGGGAGGGTGTTACAGCCCCCAGTAAGGAGAGGGGAGGGTGTTACAGCCCCCAGTAAGGAGAGGGGAGGGTGTTACAGCCCCAGTAAGAAGACGGGAGGGTGTTACAACCCCCAGTAAGAAGACGGGAGGGTGTTACAGCCCCCAGTAAGGAGAGGGGAGGGTGTTACAGCCCCCAGTAAGCAGAGGCGAGGTATTACAGCCCCCAGTAAGAAGAGGGGAGGGTGTTACAGCCCCCAGTAAGGAGAGGGGAGGGTGTTACAGCCCCCAGTAAGCAGAGGCGAGGATATTACAGCCCCCAGTAAGAAGAGGGGAGGGTGTTACAGCCCCCAGTAAGATGAGGGGAGGGTGTTACAGCCCCCAGTAAGGAGAGGGGAGGGTGTTACAGCCCCCAGTAAGATGAGGGGAGGGTGTTACAGCCCCAGTAAGGAGAGGGGAGGGTGTTACAGCCCCCAGTAAGGAGAGGGGGAGGGTGATACAGCCCCCAGTAAGGAGAGGGGAGGGTGTTACAGCCCCCAGTAAGATGAGGGGAGGGTGTTAAAGCCCCCAGTAAGAAGAGGGGAGGGTGTTACAGCCCCCAGTAAGGAGAGGGGAGGGTGTTACAGCCCCCAGTAAGGAGAGGGGAGGGTGATACAGCCCCCAGTAAGAAGACGGGAGGGTGTTACAGCCCCAGTAAGGAGAGGGGAGGGTGTTACAGCCCCCAGTAAGAGAGGGGAGGGTGTTACAGCCCCCAGTAAGGAGAGGGGAGGGTGTTACAGCCCCCAGTAAGAAGAGGGGTGTTACAGCCCCCAGTAAGGTGAGGGGAGGGTGTTACAGCCCCCAGTAAGGAGAGGGGAGGGTGTTACAGCCCCCAGTAAGATGAGGGGAGGGTGTTACAGCCCCCAGTAAGATGAGGGGAGGGTGGTACAGCCCCCAGTAAGAAGAGGGGAGGGTGTTACAGCCCCCCAGTAAGATGAGGGGAGGGTGTTACAGCCCCCAGTAAGAAGACGGGAGGGTGTTACAGCCCCCAGTAAGGAGAGGGGAGGGTGATACAGCCCCCAGTAAGAAGACGGGAGGGTGTTACAGCCCCCAGTAAGATGAGGGGAGGGTGTTACAGCCCCCAGTAAGATGAGGGGAGGGTGTTACAGCCCCCAGTAAGGAGAGGGGAGGGTGTTACAGCCCCCAGTAAGGAGAGGGGAGGGTGTTACAGCCCCCAGTAAGGAGAGGGGAGGGTGTTACAGCCCCCAGTAAGGAGAGGGGAGGGTGATACAGCCCCCAGTAAGAAGAGGGGAGGGTGTTACAGCCCCCAGTAAGGAGAGGGGAGGGTGATACAGCCCCAGTAAGAAGAGGGGAGGGTGTTACAGCCCCCAGTAAGGAGAGGGGAGGGTGTTACAGCCCCCCAGTAAGGAGAGGGGAGGGTGTTACAGCCCCCAGTAAGGAGAGGGGAGGGTGTTACAGCCCCCAGTAAGATGAGGGGAGGGTGTTACAGCCCCCAGTAAGATGAGGGGAGGGTGTTACAGCCCCCAGTAAGGAGAGGGGAGGGTGTTACAGCCCCCAGTAAGCAGAGGCGAGGATATTACAGCCCCCAGTAAGATGAGGGGAGGGTGTTACAGCCCCCAGTAAGGAGAGGGGAGGGTGTTACAGCCCCCAGTAAGCAGAGGCGAGGATATTACAGCCCCCAGTAAGGAGAGGGGGAGGGTGTTACAGCCCCCAGTAAGGAGAGGGGAGGGTGTTACAGCCCCCAGTAAGATGAGGGAGGGTGTTACAGCCCCCAGTAAGGAGAGGGGAGGGTGTTACAGCCCCCAGTAAGATGAGGGGAGGGTGTTAAAGCCCCCAGTAAGAAGAGGGGAGGGTGTTACAGCCCCCAGTAAGAAGAGGGGAGGGTGTTACAGCCCCCAGTAAGATGAGGAGAGGGTGTTACAGCCCCAGTAAGGAGAGGGGAGGGTGTTACAGCCCCCAGTAAGAAGAGGGGAGGGTGTTGCAGCCCCCGTAAGAAGAGGGGAGGGTGTTACAGCCCCCCAGTAAGAAGAGGGGAGGGTGTTACAGCCCCCAGTAAGAAGAGGGGAGGGTGTTAGCCCCCCAGTAAGATGAGGGAGGGTGTTACAGCCCCAGTAAGAAGAGGGGAGGGTGTTACAGCCCCCAGTAAGAAGAGGGGAGGTGTTGCAGCCCCCAGTAAGGAGAGGGAGGGTGTTGCAGCCCCCAGTAAGATGAGGGGAGGGTGTTACAGCCCCAGTAAGGAGAGGGGAGGGTGTTACAGCCCCCAGTAAGGAGAGGGGAGGGTGTTACAGCCCCAGTAAGGAGAGGGGAGGGGTGTACAGCCCCCAGTAAGATGAGGGGAGGGTGATACATCCCCCAGTAAGGAGGGGGAGGGTGTTACAGCCCCCAGTAAGGAGAGGGGAGGGTGTTACAGCCCCCAGTAAGAAGAGGGGAGGGTGTTACAGCCCAGTAAGGAGAGGGGAGGGTGTTACAGCCCCCAGTAAGGAGAGGGGAGGGTGTTACAGCCCCCAGTAAGAAGAGGGGAGGGTGTTACAGCCCCCAGTAAGATGAGGGGAGGGTGTTACAGCCCCCAGTAAGGAGAGGGGAGGGTGTTACAGCCCCCAGTAAGGAGAGGGGAGGGTGTTACAGCCCCCAGTAAGGAGAGAGGAGGGTGTTACAGCCCCCAGTAAGGAGAGGGAGGGTGTTACAGCCCCCAGTAAGAGAGGGGAGGGTGATACATCCCAGTAAGGAGAGGGAGGGTGTTACAGCCCCCAGTAAGATGAGGGGAGGGTGATACAGCCCCCGTAAGGAGAGGGGAGGGTGATACAGCCCCCCGTAAGGAGAGGGGAGGGTGTTACAGCCCCCCAGTAAGATGAGGGGAGGGTGATACATCCCCAGTAAGGAGACGGGAGGGTGTTACCCCCAGTAAGGAGAGGGGAGGGTGTTACAGCCCCAGTAAGGAGAGGGGAGGGTGTTACAGCCCCCAGTAAGATGAGGGGAGGGTGATACATCCCCCAGTAAGGAGACGGAGGGGTGTTACAGCCCCCAGTAAGATGAGGGGAGGGTGATACAGCCCCCAGTAAGGAGAGGGGAGGGTGTTACAGCCCCCAGTAAGGAGAGGGGAGGGTGTCACAGCCCCCAGTAAGGAGAGGGGAGGGTGTTACAGCCCCCAGTAAGGAGAGGGGAGGGTGTTACAGCCCCCAGTAAGGAGAGGGGAGGGTGTACAGCCCCCAGTAAGGAGAGGGGAGGGTGTTACAGCCCCCAGTAAGGAGAGGGGAGGGTGTCACAGCCCCAGTAAGAAGACGGGAGGGTTACAGCCCCCAGTAAGGAGAGGGGAGGGTGTTTTCAGCCCCCAGTAAGAAACGGGAGGGTGTTACAGCCCCCAGTAAGAAGACGGGAGGGTGTTACAGCCCCAGTAAGGAGAGGGGAGGGTGATACAGCCCCAGTAAGGAGAGGGGAGGGTGTTACAGCCCCCAGTAAGAGACGGGAGGGTGTTACAGCCCCCAGTAAGGAAGGGGAGGGGTTTCAGCCCCCAGTAAGAAGACGGGAGGGTGTTACAGCCCCCAGTAAGATGAGGGGAGGGTGATACAGCCCCTCGTAAGGAGAGGGGAGGGTGTTACAGCCCCCAGTAAGGAGAGGGGAGGGTGTTACAGCCCCCCAGTAAGATGAGGGGAGGGTGATACCCCCCAGTAAGGAGAGGGGAGGGTGTTACAGCCCCCGTAAGATGAGGGGAGGGTGTTACAGCCCCAGTAAGGAGAGGGGAGGGCGTTACAGCCCCCAGTAAGGAGAGGGGAGGGGTTACAGCCCCCAGTAAGGAGAGGGGAGGGGTTACAGCCCCCAGTAAGGAGAGGGAGGGAGGCTGTGTGCTGGCTGGTGCAGGATAAGGTGTATCGTCTGAAGTGGTGCTTCGCGGTTTTAACACGAGGGTCCTACTGCACTGAACATAATCTAACACCTGGGCAAAGACCTGTGTGTCCCTCACACTTCAGTCCAGACACCCAAACCTACTTCCTCTGCAGCTGCCTCTGAAGGGTAACCCCTTCGGCAGGTGGCCCAGTGACCTGACCAGTATCATACATGGTTTCTTTCATTCATATCATATATGGTTTCTTTACACAAATGCCCCAAGAAGGGCATTTGTGAGAACCAAAGCAAACCCTCCAATGGAGGCCTGGTCGACGACCGGGCCGCGGTGACGCCAAGCCCCGGAAGCACCTCAAGGTAACCTCAAGCACCTCAAGGTATGGCCCCAGGGGGTCACTCGTGAGCCCCCCCTCACTACACGAAGGTGAAGGGCATGGTAGTTTAAACCACAAAGCCCAGTATGATGTCAGTCACGTTGCGACACTTTTGAAAATTAACTTGAGTCGGGGTGGGTTAAGAGCCATTACTGATTAAAATTATGCAAGATATGTTAACATATATTAAAATGTTGACGGGTGCGAGTCGAACCCGTCAACAGCCCCAGTGTTGTAACCCAGTAACCCCCAGTAACTGGGGCTGTAAGTGTTACAGCCCCAGTTACTTACTGGGACCTGTAACACTTACTGAGGGATTGTAACACCCTCCTACTCACGCGGCTGGGTGAGTGGCGAAAATTTTTAAGGAAATTGCCTTGGGTACAAGGTTTTTTAATGGCAAGAACAAGTGCCTAGAGCCAGTCATGAAGACAGATGTCTCTCAAATGCAGTTAAAATATGAGGTATATACTATAAGGTGCACAAAGGGAGATAACAAAGCTTCTCTTAGTACACGCCGTGAAATTGGACGACACTGGGAAAGGACAGCATCCGTAAAATTACAGGAGATGAGAGCTGAAGTTCAGAAAAAGTATAGATTGTTATAGAGAAGCTGCTGATTAATGTGAAAGTCCAAGGAGAGACTGAATACAGGGTTTACGGGTAAGGAAGCAAATAAGTAATTATCAAAAGAAGGCATCAAGCCAGGGAGACTGTAGCACCATCAAATGCAGGATATTCATAAGGTGTTATATCAATAAGGATGTCAGTGCTAGAGCAAAAGTATATAAGGCGAACGATATCAAAGGTATCTGATTCACCAAGGATACTATCCAGGGTCTAGTGACCGCGGAGACAATCGGAAGCAAGACACGCACGTCGTGGAAG
>WNGS01093784.1:0-20495 GCA_020271785.1 Procambarus virginalis
GCTAAGGGGGACAAACATAATTAAATGGGAATATAATAGCCAGAAATATTCTCAAGCATGCAATATCATAATAAAACTCCTTATTGAACCATAAGCAATATCACCAGAACATGAATACATAAAAGGGAATATACACAATCATCTAACCAGGAGTTAGCCTAATAATAGCTAAAATAACAGACACCAATGACTTAACTTAATACATGACTCCTCTCGACAAACGCCTCCACGCCGGAATGCTGGCTTTGCCCAGACGGCGTCCACCATAATATCAACTAACTATCCACATAACATTGTGGAAATTCTAATAATAAATTGTAGTACTAATAATCAAGACATTATTAATCTTAAGAGTACACAATGACATTAATTTATACAATAGCATTTAATGGCAACTAAATATTTGAATTAAATCAAGGTTAAATCATAAACACTCGCTTGACAACACATTCCCACGCTAGTCACATTCCCAATCTGGTCAACCGCCGACACAGGAACCAACATGAAATTCTAACACAAAAGCCTCATACAATACAATGCAACTCAGGCACACTACAGCCTGCTATAATATATAATATACAAATCTCATATCATACAACTGGATGCTATAATAATTAGAGAATAAGATAATACAGTAATAACAGAATCAAGGGTAATGATAGAATCTAGCAAGATTCGTAACATCCCTCCTGCCCATAAGAAAAAATGAAATTAACTGAAGGTTGATTTCATTTTTTGACTGCATGAAATATCACATGAAAATTACAACATGAAAATACTTCAACTAAATCAAGTACAAAGCAATGAAATTTCACACAGTAAAAAGAAAATACAAAATTTACATACTTCTTATGAATAAGGAACACTACATATGTTTCACTGGAGTATGCAATTTATCTCCCCAGGGTACTATCTCATTTATATCACTTAGTTTCAGATCAATTTTCACACTCTTTACAACATTAGTATTAGCATGAATAGAACTGTCAGATAATGTAACTGTTTCTACACAGTCAATTCGGCATCTTATCTCCACATCTGTTTCTATTATTTCTCCGAGATCAGTCCCATATTTCCATATGATCCATTTTCTATATGGTGAAATTTTCCAAGACAGACTCCATTTTCCATGACTCCTTTTTTCTGGAGCTGAACTGCTTAATTGAAGCAGACTGGATGTAAAGTAGATTAGGGACTTCTCCTGGGTATGCCTTGACAAATACATCTGCTTCCCATCACACTTGATCCTCTGTGGAACACATACTCTCGCCCAATGGATACTAAAATTAGAGAAATTAGTGTTAAACCTTACACTTACATATAAAACTTCTTCACCCATAGAACCTTCAGGAACACAACACAACACGACTTAACAAACCTTTGACCTCCAAACCAATAAACACAACCCAAGATAAGTGCAAAGACTACCTGATCGAACTGACTCAATTGATCCTTAAGCAACACGTAAGTCAATTTCCTCATAACTCGGTCATGACGATTAGCGAAATAACACAAGCTTATGCCTAGGCACCATATCTCAATCACAACTCCAAAAACAAGTTTACACCCTCTGATGGTGGATGTCACGATTGTGTCACGGCCGTGTCTTACTGATGTTATCAGTAGTGATACGTTTTTGTTGTCATAGAGAGCTAGTGAGAATTTGGTGGTGGTGTCCTTACGATGTTGTCTAGGGAGTATGATGGTATGAGGAGTAAGGGAAACAGCCTAGTACACAGGTAACAAATTTATACGTATAAGACACATAAATACATTAAAAAGGCGTTTTCCTTACAACATAGATCACTATGAATTATAAACTTAAGTGGCTCTGACCACCCCACGGCTCACTGTCCCATTCTTGGTGTCATGCACCCAGCCACGAACCGCTATCATCCAATGACACATATATTATTGCCTCTAGGAAACCTGGACTCTTATAAAACCTCTCCAACTTCGGTAATATTACTCTACCCAATCTTGCAACCCTGGTTATATACAAGGATAGGCTTATCTGACTGTACGGCCGGAGAAAACCCCTCAAATAGCAGGAACGGTCGGCAGCGATACACCTCCCCCTCCAGTCAAGATGGCGTCCACCTCTCTTGCGTCATCGCCCCTTAATACTCTATTCTTTACCTATGCAATCAAACGCATTAATGATTTTATTCACTATATTCCCCATGCATACTTTTTGATAGAGTCCATTTTTCCCTTACAAAGTTAGGCTTTTCCAGTTTACATTATTTCCCACAACCTCCAGCTGAGAAGGCACTACTTTACTGAGCGGAGTATTAATGGTGACTCGCGGCCTCTCTGATCTCAGCTGGGGATTTATTTTAATTAACACTCTCCACTGAGTCCACCAACATTTTACAACCGAACCAACCTCCACAAGAGGTAAGGTTCGTAACACCCCTCCTAAGCCATGGAGAAAAAAAAGGGAAATTCTTAAAGGAATTTCACTTTTTTTCACATAAAATTAACACCTCAAACAGATTTCATAATAATTGTAAAGAAACAGTAAATGATATATAATAAACACTAGATACACACTAATATATACATCTCTGTGCAATAGTACAACCCTAAGTTACCCCAGGTTTTGGCAATCTAGAAAGTGCATCTGCTACTACATTTAATTTTCCTGGAATATGTTTGATGACCAGATTGTACTCTTGCAACAATAAAGACCACCTTAATATTCTCTGGTTGGAATTCTTCATGCTAGCAATAAATGTTAAGGGGTTGTGGTCAGTAAACACTTCAACAGTATTGGCTGATAAATAAATGTCAAATTTTTTAACAGCTAGTAATAATGATAAAGCCTCCTTCTCCACTGTGGAGTAACTCTGTTGACATTTAGTAAATTTTTTAGAATAGTAATGTATTGGATGATTAATACCCTCATCATCTTCTTGCATTAGCACAGAACCAGCACCCCAGTCCGAAGCATCTATATATAGTTTGAATGGCTTAGAGTAGTCAGGAGTAGCTAACACTGGACCAGATGACAACATTCCTTTTAATTTAGTAAATGCATCCTGACATTCCTGAGACCATCTAAACTTTACATTTTTACATAGCAAGTTTGTCAAAGGAGCTGCAATTGCTGCAAAATTTTTACAGAACTTCCTATAATAAGCACACATTCCTAGATATCTTTGCACCTCCTTCTTGCTAGTCAACACTGGATACTCTAATATATCATTTATTTTATTTTTGAGTGGTAACACCTTACCATTTCCCACTTCATATCCTAAGTAAGAAATACTAGCTCTAGCAAAAGTACATTTATGTAAGTTTACAGTTAAATTAGCCTCCTTTAAGCATTTTAATAGTTTAGCCAAACCTTTCATATGGTCCTCCCAATTATTGTGAAAAATTACAATATCATCCAAGTAAGCTCTACATTGTGGTATGTCTTTTAACACTAAGTTCATAAGACGCTGGAAAGTTGCCGGGGCATTTTTCAGCCCAAAAGGCATTACAGTGAATTCATACAACCCATCTGCAGTTATAAATGCACTCATCTCCCGAGCTCTTGGTGTTAAAGGAATTTGCCAGTACCCTTTTGACAAATCTAGTTTGGTTACAAACTTGGCTTTACCAACACTGTCAATACAATCATCTAATCTGGGTATTGGAAAGTTATCATCAACAGTCATTACATTTAGCTTACGGTAGTCAATGACCAACCTGTGAGTTCCATCCTTCTTTGGAACCAAAATACAAGGACTACTCCAACTGCTGCTGCTAGGTCTCACCAATCCATGTTGAAGCATGTAGTCGACTTCTTTCCGGATGAGATTCAACTTGGTAGGGTTGACTCTATATGGGTGTGACTTGACTGGTTGGTTGTCTGTCACCTCGATGTCGTGGTGAATAACTGTAGTCTGGGTGGGAATATCGCCAAAGATGTCTGCATGAGAAGTCAGCAACTGCTCCAAGTCCTGCTTCTGCTCTGATGACAAATGTTCCACCATTTTCTGGACATTAGCCAACCACTCCCCATTGCTAAAATAAGGTACATGAGCATTAGGTACACTATTAAAATCACATTCCCCATTATTCTCATCTACATGGGCTACACTAAGCACCTGGTTGGTATTGGTAGTTCCCTTCTGTGTTAGTTTCATCCTATTCACATGCACTACTATTTCCTTTCTCTTGAGATCAGGTGTTTGGATTACATAATTGGTGGGACTGAGTTTCTTTATCACTGTATAAGGACCTTGGAACCTATGCAACAATGTTGGTCCCTGTCGTGCCATTAGTACCACCACTTTATCACCTGCCTCAAAATGTCTTTGCTTTGTCTTTTTATCGTACTGTGCCTTCATTTTTCCTTGAGCTTCTTTAAGATGAATTAAGGCTTTAGCCCTGTTTTTATTTAACTTATCTTGTAAGTCATGAATATAGTTTACCTGCACAACACTCTTTGGATTTCCGACCAACTTATCTCTTAAGATGGTTAGTGGACTTCTCACCTCATGGCCAAAAACTAATGAGTTGGGTGAACACCCCAGGGACTCCTGATAAGTATCCCTCAGTGCCATGAGCATCAGTGGAAGACCATCATCCCAGTCTCTGCCAGTTTCCATGCAACTGGTTCTCAGCATTTGCTTAAGGGTTTGGTGCATCCTTTCCAAAGCACCTTGGCTCTCAGGATGGTAAGTAGTGGATGTCTTATGGAGGATGCCAAACTCCCCACAAAACTGCTGAAAACCTTTGGAAGTGAAATTAGCCCCATTATCTGTCTGTATTACTTTTGGTAAACCAAAAATAGTACAAAATTTCATTATGTGCCTCACTACCACTTTCGTTGTAGCATTTCTCACAGGGAATGCCTCAGGAAAGCGTGTAGTCTGACACATCATGGTGATGATATACATATTACCACTCTTGGTTCTAGGCAATGGGCCTACTACATCAACAATAATATGGGTAAAGGGTTCCTCGGCTACCACAATTGGCTGTAAAGGAGCTTTTGGTATTACCTGGTTTGGTTTGCCAGTTTTTATACATACTGGACATTCATTACAATACTGGATGACATCTTTCTTTAATCCAGGCCAGGTAAAGTACTTGCTTATTTTATTATATGTTTTTGCAATACCCTGATGACCGCCTATTGGTGAATCATGGGCTACACTTAGCACTTGTTCTCTATAACCCCTCGGTAGGACCACTTGATTAACTACCTCCCAAGTGTGTGACACAGGTGAGCTCCTAGGTCTCCACTTCCGCATCAACACCTCTTTAGTGTAGTAATAAGTCATAGCCTCCGATTCTGCTTCTAGTTCAGTTACTGCCTTATTATGCAAGTCAGTCAACGTAGGATCAGTTCTTTGCTGATGAATAAAATTTGATTTTGATCTCAAGTCTGAAGAGCCAGATGTGGTAACTGGACTACACTCTCCCCTACCCCTTTTCCTAGGTGGTTTGGTGGAGGTGCTCCCCATCCTGTTCCCATCTGCTTCTTCCAACTTGGCCATAAAAGTGTCACAAAGATCCACTTCACTATTTGATTTGTTAACCTCTAATTTTGTCTCCTGACTTACATTATTGGGAGTTTGTGATATTTGAGACTCTGATTTTGACTGGGTCACGGCACATGCTGGGTACATTACCTTGTCCTCAGGATCTGTCCATGCCCTAATCACCTCTGGCTTAGTTAGCATTATTGGGTGGTCATCTCTTTTAACTCGATTACCAGCAAGATCATTCCCCACAATTAGATCAATGCCAGCAACTGGTAATTTAGGACTAACACCTACTAAACTTTTGCCTTTAATAAAATCACAGTCTAGGTTTACTTCTCTCAAGTGTACAGTCTGGAAATCTCCTGTGATTCCCTGTATAATCATTACCTCCCCAGTCTCTGTAGACTGTATATATTGTAACACACTCTCTAATAATAAAGATTGGGATGCTCCTGTATCCCTCAAAATTTTAACATCATGCCACAAACCATTTGCACACTGTAATTTTCCATTTGATATAAACTCTCCAAAATGATTTATAGCAAGTGCTTTTTTCCCCATTATTTTTGTTACACATTTGGTTTTCCTCCCCTCACACACTGTGAGTGCCATAGGCCTCTTTTCTGGGTGAAGAAACCAACAACTCTTAACAACATGACCCCTCCTATGGCAGTAGGAACACTGTTTCAACTCTGGGTGAGGCTTATTACTAGTGTGATCCTCTTTGGGTTTCACATTACTCTCTTTACCACCTGACACCTTTGAAAAAGTGTTTCCTTGACCTGCTGTTGGGTACATGTGGGACCCAAATCTGACTGAGGAGTTTACTGCTCGACCAGATCCTTGTCTATTTGATTGAATTTTATTTTTAAAAGTTACTTTATGCATCAACTCATATTCATCTGCTAATTTAGCCAACTCATAGATATCTCTGGGTAATTTCTCTGCCAAATACAAAGCCACATTAGAAGGTATGCAAGATAAAAATTCTTCTACTAGGAGTAAATTTTTAAGAGAGTCCAGATCCCTAATTTTTTCTGCATCTAACCATTTATTAAACATATGATATTTCTCTTGTGCAAATTCTACCAAGGTTTGACTTGGGTCTCGTCTCAGTTGTCTAAACTTTTGCCTATAAGCCTCAGGAACAAGTTGATAAGCAGTAAGGATGGCTGCTTTTACCTTCTCATAGTCAAAACTGTTACTCAAAGGCATAGCTGCAAATATTTTCTGTGCCTTTCCCACCAACTGACCTTGAAGAAGAGATACCCATTGTGTTTCAGGCCATTCCATACTCCGTGCTAACTTTTCAAAATGAATGAAGAATTGGTCTGGGTCAGACTCACAGAATAGAGGAAACTTGACATTTTTGTTAATCTTTAACTGCCCAGGTGTTCCTAAATCGTCAACACCGGTATTTTCTGATCTAATTCCCAAATCTGCTAGCCTAATCTGTAACTCTATTTTTTCTGAGCTAGCTCCACTTCTAACCTCTTCATAGCTAGTTCTTGAGCTTGCTCTGCCTCTATCCTCTTCTGAGCTTGCTCTGCCTCTAGCCTCTTCTGAGCTTGCTCTGCCTCTATCCTCTTCTGAGCTTGCTCTGCCTCTAGCCTCTTCTGAGCTTGCTCTGCCTCTAGCCTCTTCTGAGCTTGCTCTGCCTCTAGCCTCTTCTGAGCTTGCTCTGCCTCTAGCCTCTTCTGAGCTTGCTCTGCCTCTTTCTTCTTCTGAGCTTGCTCTGCCTCAAACTGCAACTTCTTTAGTTGCAATTCTGCCTGCCACTGCAACTGAGTCTCTACCTTTCCTGTAGTTACAACATTTGCACCACTGGTGGACGGGGACTGCTCTAATATTTCCTGTGGGAGAATTTGCTCATCTACCCAGTGTATCATTATTTCTCTTAGCAGTTCCGTCTTCACCATTCCCATGTGCAATAATAGTCCATAGTGCTTGCCAACAGCCACTAGAATAGACTTTTTTGCCGCTTTCAAACCCTCAACACTAGGATTGTCGACAATTTGTTGTGCTACCAAATCCATTTTTAGTGTGCTAATACACAGCAGACTCCAACACAAATTTATAATTCTGCACCACCTTTCTCTTTTTAGGCTGAGAATTTGTTTTGAAACTGATAAGGACAGTGCTTAGTTTACTTGACTGCCCTGTCAACTGGTAAATTTTTGCACTCGAGAACACACAACAATTTCTTAAAACACTTTTCATAAAGATAAATAAAATGTACATAAATAAGTAATAAAGTACTTATTCATATTATACCAATATTAAAAATATTCAAAATTTCTACACAAGTTAAAGTGAATAAATAACCTACACAATTTTTATGTCAGGTTACACCTACAGGCTATCCACTTTTATTAGGCTTTCGATCAGGCTGCTCAATATGTGAGGTGCTCTCGGACAGGCTACCCAATTGTGTCACGGCCTGTGTCCTACTGATATTATCAGTAGTGATACTTTTTTGTTGTCATAGAGACCTAGTGAGAATTTGGTGGTGGTGGTCCTTACGATGTTGTCTAGGGAGTATGAGGAGTAAGGGAAACAGCCTAGTACACAGGTAACAAATTTTATACGTATAAGACACACATGAATACATTTAAAAAGGCGTTTTCCTTACAACATAAGATAACTATGTATTATAAACTTAAGTGGCTCTGACCACCCCACGGCTCACTGTCCCATTCTTGGTGTCATGCACCCAGCCACGAACCGCTATCATCCAATGACACATATATTTTTGCCTCTAGGAAACCTGGACTCTTATATAACCTCTCCAACTTCAGTAGTATTACTCTACCCAATCTTGCAACCCTGGTTATATACAAGGATAGGCTTATCTGACTGTACGGCCGGAGAAAACCCCTCAAATAGCAGGAACGGTCGGCAGCGATACACCTCCCCTCTCTAGTCAAGATGGCGTCCACCTCTCTTGCATCATCGCCCCTTAATACTCTATTCTTTACCTATGCAATCAAACGCATTAATGATTTTATTCACTATATTCCTCATGCATACTTTTTGATAGAGTCCATTTTTCCCTTACATAGTTAGGCTTTTCTAGTTCACATTATTTCTGATGATCTCCAGCTGAGAAGGCACTACTTTACTGAGCGGAGTATTAATGGTGACTCGCGGCCTCTCGGATCTCAGCTGGGGATTTATACTAATAAACACTCTCCACTGAGTCTTTCAACATTTTACAACCGAAACCAACCTCCACTGGAGGTAAGGTTCGTAACATTAACCACCAAATCTGCATGTATTCTACTACATCTGCTTGTATACTACTACATCTGCTTGTATACCACTACATCTGCTTGTATACCACTACATCTGCTTGTATACCACTACACTTGTTTGTATACCACTACACTTACTTGTATACCACTACACTTACTTCTATACCACTACACTTACTTGTATACCACTACACATGTGTTATGATCCTAGGTAGCTGAAAAACGAGTCTACCTTTAAGAGTTATTTTACAAGACCTGATCTAACTAAGAGGTCAAAGAAATATTGACAAGAAGATACATACGTAAAACAATTGGTTAAATTTGACAGACAGTTTATGAATATGGGCAGTGAACAGGAATATAGATAAATGACTGGTTATGAGATGTCGAGAGTTAGCTGGAGGTATCAGGCTCGCCTCAGAGGAGCTTGGGCTTACTTGAGCTGAAGAGATTGCGAGGGGAGGCCGTGCTCCATTTGAGCTCCTGGTGAAGAAGAACCCCTGTTTGATATACCTTCAAGAGGAAGGAAGTGGACTGACGTCTCGACTGAGAAATAAGTTGGGAGGCGTGTCAGCTCAAGTCATGAACTACAGAAGGTGTTGTGGAGCAGTTAAAGCAGTTCTGTGGGTAGCCTGAGGCGCCCTGAATATCGCCGCCCGTCCAATGAGGACCAGCGAGCGAGCCAAATTCTGTGGTTTGTTCTGAAGAAGGAGTTGATGGGAGTATTCTGAGGCCAGAGAAGAAGTTGATGACTGGAACTTCAAGCCTGTAGGGGTGGATGGTGTATTCTGTGGAAGAGCAAGCTCCATAGTGAGGAACTGGACCTCATACTGTGAAAAGAGGAGCAGAGAAGTCTCACATGTTTCTGTGGAAACGGTAGTGGAGTACCACTGGAGTCCAAGGAAAACTTCATGGTGCAGCAGCCTGGAAGAGCTGCAGAAGATCCTGGTAGATGAACCTGGAAGAACCTGGTGATGTCATGGTAGTGAATTTAAAGATGTGGAAGGAAGTTCTTACTGACTACTGGTAGGGAGTTGGTAATGAGCTTGATTGTCGTTAGCATGCAAGACGCAGTGAAAGGTGGTTGATTGGTTATCATTTCTATGCCAGGGAATGCTTATATTGAAGTTTAGAAATATAACTGTAGGTTGTAACTCGATTACCCGCAGAGATATATATATATGTTCTAGGGATGATAGTACTGTATCTTGTAAGATTTATCCGCTTGGTGAGGTGGATAGTGTAAGTGGCGAGTCAGAAGTTAGGCTGCCACTAGGTATACGTAACTGAGTCATGATGGTACTGGACTGCAACCAGATATAGTGTCATAAGGTATTGACGTTTATATACTTATATTGTATGTGAGTGCTTTGTATATGTTCTGCGTTGTTATTAAATCTGTGTAGTTAACAGGTGTTTGCCCTTGTCCTAGTGAGGCTTCCCAGAAAGCAGAAGAGAGAGAGAGAGAGAAAGAACCAAAGCTGTTGACAGGGTAGTACAGAATAATAATTCAGAAAAGGGGATTGAGATCATACCAACCAAGGAGAGAGTGGTGAGTCACGGCGGCTCAAGTGGGTGTGTTCACGTGACAACGAGGCTAGTGTAGGAGCCGCATCCCCTAAACTTGTGATGCTGAGCTCCTCTCCAAGCGCCTGGAGCGTATTAAAGTGTAAGCACTTTACAGAGGTTTTGGTTTGGTGGGTTGTCCGGAAGAGACAATCCATCGACCCACAACACATATTCATATAATTACGGCCCACAACGTAATAATAATTGGGGGCCCGTCCGGGATGTGAACTGACACACCCACACCCTATCCAAGAGTGGACTGGTACACCCCTCGTGAAATATATAGGCTGTGTGACCATACGTACATATTCTCTCTCTCTTAGGAAGACTCACAGGGCAAGATGGATAAGGTGCAAGCTTTTCTGGAGTCAGGCAAGCCTGAGGGCTTGAAAGGTTGCACCAGGGAACAGTTGAAACAAATCGTGGAAAAATGTTGCATCAGGTTGAAAGCATCTAAAATAGCTGGGATGAAGGATGAGATCCTGAGGTAGCTGAGAGCCAAGAGTGAGGCGGCAAAGCAAGGAGCCCAGAAAGGAGCTGAAAGTGGAAAAGAGGATGATGGTCAGGATGAAGTGAGATCTCAGGGATTAAGTAGGAGTAGTAAGAGTAGCCGCGGTAGCAGGAGTAGCCGGAATAGGAGCTTAGAACGATTGCAGCTAGAGCTCCAGATGCAGAGTGAGGAGAGACAGTTCCAACTGGAAAGGTTGAAGGTAGATCTTCAGATGAAAAATGAAGTAGAGAAGGAAAAAGATAAAACCAGAATAAGAGAACTGGAGTTGGAACAGGAAAAAGGAAACGAGAAAACCAGAACAAGAGAGATGGAGTTAAAACAGGAGAAGAAAAAAGAAAATGCCCAGGTCGAAAGGGAAAAAGAGAGAACAAAGTAAATGCAGATAGAAGCAAATGGAACCTTGGCTGAACAAAGGATTGAGCATGGGCTGCCAGAGAACACCACCCATGTAGCGCACTCACCAGATAATAGGGTTAGGGAGAAGGACATTCCCCTATTTGTACCTGAAGAGGCAGAGAGCTTCTTTGAACACTTCGAAAAGCTAGCCAGCATCAAGGAATGGCCACAGGAAGACTGGGCCCAACTGGTGCAATTAAGATTATCCAGTGCCGCCAGAGAGGCATACATTTAATTGACGCTAGAAGAATGCCAGGATTATGCCACCGTAAAGAGCAGCATACTGCGCTCATTTCAGTTAACCCCAGAAACTTACAGGAAACGCTTCAGAGAGATGGTGAAGGTTGGAGCATGTACTTTTGCTGAGACAGCAACGGATCTGGAAAGGCAATTCCAGACGTGGATTGAGGCTGCGAGGAGTTGGATCGTATGCTAATCTAAAACAGCCAATGATAATGGAAAAGTTCTTGGAAATGATGCATCCAGAGACGAAGTTCAAGATCGAAGAGGCAGGGGTAAACGATGTGAAAGATGCCGCAGATAAGGCGGATATGATTACTGAAGCATACAAGAGGTTAAGGGAGAATAGAGTGAGAAGCGAGGCGAGACGTAGTAATGGCAGACCCAGTGGAGTCTGGGGAGAAAGGAATTATGATAGACCCAGAAGAGACTGGGGTGTGAAAAATTTTGATAGATGGGCGAGTAATCGCAGGCATCCTGAAACTCAGAAAAGTAAGATGCACACTTTATCTGAAAGTGAGGATGAAGAAGTTAAGCAGGAAAATATAAATGTGCAGAGAAGACAAGAGTCCAGTCAAGCCCCACAGACCACAGGTAGTGCGCCTGGCCCGAGGAACTCCAATGCGAGTGGACAGAGTCAAAGTCACTCTGGTACAAATAGGACTTCCCCCAAATGAGGTGCTACAATTGTAACAGGTTAGGGCCCGTGATGCGAGATTGTAGGCAGGGCAAGAGAGTTGTGACCCCTGGCCATGTGTGATCCCCGAAGTAAATATACTAATGTGTTCCAAGACAAACCACAGGAAGTGAAGTTGGTGAACGAGCGGTATAGGCCGTTCATGAGTAATGAGGGTTCATGAGGGTTACTTAATGTTACTCCCGACATAGTTACTTAATGGGCTAGGCTGGATCAGTATAGGAGGCCAACCTGAGGTAGAAGTTGGTATCTTAAGGGATACCGGAGCCAATCAGAGCTTGATTGCGAGAAGCCTGATTGGGAATGAGCAACTGTTAGCTGGCAGGAGGAAGATGAAGGTATATGGGTTGTTGTCTGAAAGTGAAATGCCCGTGTGTACTGTCCAGCTAAAGTCTAAATATTTGTCGGCGGAGGTGATGTTGGGAGTGTGCCCGACATACCTGTTCCAGGAGTCCAGGTGATCCTGGGGAATAATTTGTGCGGGACGAAGGTGTTGTCAAAGGTTAGAGCGGAAGCTGTGCCAGAAGAGTACCCCCAAGGCTACGGCACAGGTGGGACACCTGAGTGTGTGAACCCAACTGACATCCTGGGGGATGAGCCCGGAGACCGCCAAGTTATTGAGTAAATCTGCCTCGGTAGCGACGAGGGCAGAGGTGGCCAACTAGGAAGACACTGGTGATGATGAGACAGTGTCGGCTCCACCGATAGAAGATATCGACGTGGATATAGCGTGGCTGTTTGAGGAAGGTGCGGCTCAGGAAGATGAAGTCTCGGAGAGGTCAAAGGTGAAAATGGCCCGACCGAAGAAGAATAATGTGAAGAGAGTAGACCTGAGTATAGCCCAGCCCACTGAAATTAAGAGTTGGAAGGTGGATGCAACTGTGCTGAGCGGAAGTGAAGAAGTATGTGGACAGACGGAGGACAAGAGTAGAGTGACAAGTTGTCTACGAGCACAGAAGCATAGGAATAAGTTGTTAAGTTGTTTGAGGTGTCAGGAGTTGACATGTTTAACGGGAAGCGTGGAGAAGAGATAGTAAAGAAGCGATAGCCGAGAAAAGGAAGTGAGAAGAAATAGTATGTGCAGAGGAATGCTTACGAGCACATTGAGGGAGGTAGAGCGACAATTACAGTTGAGTGCTGTGGAGAGTAATGCAGTACTTGAGGAAGTCTTGAGGGAACGAAGAATAGTTCAAGGAGAAGAAATGGAGTTGTGTAGAGGTGAGAGGTATGAGAGGAAGAGGATGATGATGCAAGCATGGAGGAATAGAAGAAAGCCGAGGATTCGATGGAAGTCAAAGAGGATGAGGTCTCGGATAAATGAGGAAACGAAAGGAGGGATCGTCGGTGAAGACAGAAGAGCGAAGTATGATGAGAGGAGACGGAAGTATGATGGCAGTAGATGGAAGCGTGAAGACGACAGAGTGAAGTACGTTGATGTGAGACTGAAGCGTGATGGTGGCAGACCGAATCGTGAGGACGATGACCTGAAGCACGAGGACGACAGAGGAGGTACAGACAGTAGATGTCTGACTCTAGACGTGAAGACTGCATGAGGAAGAGTAAACGGAGGGAGCAAAATAATAAGTAAAGTGGACTGATGGAGTGCAGGTGTCCAAAGGGGATAGCCTAGCCAAGGTGAAAGAAGTCGAATCGTTTAAGAGAAGACCATGTTTCTAGCGAGTTGTGAGCTAGATGTTGCGTGGTGCAACGCATGATTGTAGACTTTTGAAGGGAGTACCTAAACAGATCAACCGGGCGAACCAATCGTTAAAGGACTGAAAACTCACTCCAGTAGTGACTCGAACCCATACTGCCAGGAGCACTCTGCTGGCGTACAGGATGGAAATAGCCTCGGCTACCATCCTCTTTTGTCCAGTCGTGATGGTCGAGCGGTTAAGGGATCCTGTACGCCAGCAGAGTGCTCCTGGCAGTATGGGTTTGAGTCACTTCTGGGGTGTGAGTTTTCAGTTGCATATAGTCCTGGGGACCATTCAGGTTTGTTCACATTTGTGTTCCTCATGTGTGCCCCAAAGAATGAGGTGATTTGATAAAATACCATGCCCAAGATTACCAACCGAGTGCCGGCGGGGGGATGGAAATAGCCTCAGCTACCAACCTCTTTTGTCCGGTCGTGTTGGTCGAGCGGTTAAGGGATCCTGTATGCCAGCAGAGTGCTCTTGGCAGTATGGCTTCGAGTCACTTCTGGGTGTACGTTTTCAGCTGCATATAGTCCTGGGGACCATTCAGGCTTGTTCGCATACATTTATATTCTAGGGCTGATAGTGCCGTATTTATCTTGTAAGATTTATCCACTTGGTGAGGTGGATAGTGTAAGTGGCGAGCCAGAAGTTGGGCTGCCACTAGGAATAAGTAACTGATAGAGTCATGATGGTACTTGACTGCAACCAGATATAGTGTCATAAGGTATTGACGTTTATATACTTAAATTGTATGCGAGTGCTTTGTATATGTTTTGAATTGTTATTAAATCTGTGTAGTTAACAGGTGTTTGCCCTTGTTCTAGTGACACTTCCCAGAAAGCAGAAAAGAGAGAGAGAAAGAACCAAAACTGAGGACAGGGTAGTACAGAAAAATAATTTAGAATTGAGGATTGAGGAGATCATACCAACCAAGGAGAGAGTGGGGAGTCATGGTGGCTCAAATGGGTGTGTGCAGTGTACAGGTTGATATCCTAATCAAAGTAAGCACTCCATGGAATTTTTGGTTGGTTGTCCGTAAGGAAGGACGGATAACAACAACCATAAAAACTTGCTTGTATACCATTACATCTGCTTGTATACCACTACATTTGCTTGTATACTACTGCATCTGCTTGTATACTACTACATCTGCTTGTATACCACTACATTTGCTTGTATACTACTGCATCTGCTTGTATACCACTCAACCCGTCCTCACACAAGACAGCACATATATGACTTAATGCTTAAAGTCCATATGTTGAATGTGATTTAGTACATATGTGGTATATTCCGAGTTATCTTTTTTACCAAGGCCCAAACTCTTCCTCACGTACCAATTTACGTCTCACAGTACCCGTCCATCAACGTAGATAGCAGAATAGTCGTGATTGGTTCACTTATAATGAAAATTGTAGTTTTCAGGTCCCACATGGGTTGTGAAATTTACCTACTATTGTCCATGCTCTTAGAATATTACAAATCAGCTACATCCTATTGAAGGCTCGTAGTTTTTTTTTGAGAAATAATAGTTGTTCTTAGTAAATTATAATAAGCACTATAAATTATTACATAGAATTACAGTGCTTCACCAATCAATATAATATACAGTAGTTTGTGCCTTAAAAATATTTAAAGAATGTTCTGTAGGAACGCTAACAGAAAACGATGTTATGTTGTCTATAGGGTAAACTACTGCAAATGGTGTGGTGTCTACTATATATCAACTATAGGATGCGTATAGGGTCCACTAAAACCTTTTAGGTGGGTAAGGGGTCCAATACCACCCGCAGGATGGGTATGGGGGTCACATCCACCCACAGGATGGGCATGGGGATCATCCATCCACCCACAGGAAGGGTATGGGGTCCAATACCATACACTGGATGTGTATGGCGTCCACTACCACCGACAGGATGTGCATGGGGCTCACAACCACCCACAGGATGGGTATGGGGTCCAATACCACCCACAGGATGAGTATGGCGTCCACTGTCAACCACTGGATGGGTATGGGGCTCCAACCACCCACAGGATGGGTATGGGGTCCAATACCACCCACAGGATGAGTATGGCGTCCACTACCACCCACAGGATGTGTATGGGGCTCCAACCACCCACAGGATGGGTATGGGGTCCAATACCACCCACAGGATGAGTATGACGTCCACTACCACCCACAGGATGTGTATGGGGCTCACAACCACCCACAGGATGGGTATGGGGTCCAATACCACCCACAGGATGAGTATGGCGTCCACTATCACCTACAGGATGGGTATGGGGCTCCAACCACCCACAGGATGGGTATGGGGTCCAATACCACCCACAGGATGAGTATGGGGTCCAATAAAATATGTAAAACTAAAATTATGTAAAACTAAACACTACCTGATAAATTCCCTGTAACCTACCTTACCCCTCTATTGTCAACCCATGTCTTATTTTTTTATTCAACGCTGTTTGTCTACATATTGTATTTGTGCTGGTTTTTCAGTCATGTTCCCCCCTTTTTTTTGTCTTTATTTGTATCTGTTCTCAAAACATTTTATTCTTTTTGCTCAATTAGTATTAAGTTTTAGATATTAATGTTTTCTTGCCCGAAACGCATTGCGTAATAGTGGCTTTAGGCATTGTATGTACTAGCTCTATCTATAAATCGATCCACTTATGTAAAATCACTTTATGTATGTACCTTTCCTGAATAAACATATTTATTTATTTATTTATAATAACACCCACTGGATGTGTATGGCGGCCATTGCCGCCCAGTGGGTCGCTATGAAGTCAACTACCGCCTATAGTGTTTGTATAGTGTCCACTACCGCCCATAGTATTATTATGGGGTCCACTACCCCTCATAGGGTCGGTATGGGGGTCCATTACTACCCACAGGGTGTCTGGGGTCTATTTTGGCAATACTGCTTTTCCAATCTCATTTGTTGTTCAATGTAAAATATATGTTGCTCGACTTGCAACAATTTATATATCTATATATGTATATAGTATAGTGCCTTTGCAATAATGTACCAATGTGTGTATTTTCATAACCCATTTTAAATTGTTGAAAAATAAATAACTACATTGTGAATGCAAGTCAATGTTTACATGCTAAATCAGAGTTGCCAGATTCTGTTTAAAATAGCAAATTTTTTTTTTTATTTTTTTTTTTTTTTTTTTTATTTTTATTTTTACATGAAAACATGCAAATTAAATACAATAAAACATTACAAACCAAGGAGAAACAAAAAACCCATCAGCCAGAAGGGCCGACAGGACAGCATAACAAAGTACAAAATTCAAAAAGGCATGTAAAGTACAGTACAAATGAGAAACACATGCTGTACAAAGTATAAACAAAGACAAACCAACAAAAACATAGGCGCATAGCAAACAGTACATACCCATCGGTACACAACAACATGGCACAATGTACATGGCACAACAACAAGGTAAACCAGAAACAGAAACAAAAAAAAAAACAAAACAAAACAAAACAAACCAAAACAAAACAAAACAAACTAAAACAAATTATCCGCACAAAAACCCCGCACGTAAGAGAGCAAACAGCATAGCCAGAGGGGCACATAATACAACAAATCAAATAAACATAATACAACAAATCAAATAAACATAAGTCATGAAAGGGTCGAGCCTAAATTACCATTCAGAAAACAAGGACGACATCGGCCTGAAGGGTACACAAGAAACAGTTCATAACATACCAAAGCCTAATACACACAGCAAGCACACGGACTATCAGGACTGCGCATACTTTTCCGGCCACTCAGTCGCCGGAAAAAGAATACAATACGCCTCCCACAACACCAGTATTTCTTCCGGAATAGGGGCACGAAGGGACGTCCGAGGATCGGGCATGGAAATCGGCACACTTTCAACAAATGCCTGAGCGTCCGGAACCCAGACAGTCGTGGGGCACCACGGAATAGGCTTCACGCGGTCATGATATAGAATCCGCACAGGGTTGGATTTCGAATGCGGCAAGCCGTTGGCCAAGATGAACGGGACGGACGTCCCCTTGCAGGCGCGGGCAACTGGCCTCGCACACGTAACTTCGACAGCCTCACAGGGCTCTGCAGCAACCTCCGGACGGGACACCGGCAGCGGCCCCCCTCGCCGAACATCCTTCTTTAGGAGCAATACTAGGTCGCGTCCCGCACCAGCACCCCCCTCACCAGCATCCGGAGGAGCAACCACCCCCCACTGCGGGGAACTGCCGACAGAAGCCACAGGAGGCGAATCATATACACAGCCTTCGGCATCAGCAGATATATGGACGTCAGCGTCCACTACCTCAATTCCTGAGAACCCATCAGCGCCAGAATCCACCTCATCAGCCCATGCAGTAGACGAACGCCTGGATCTCTTGGGCACCGGGCGCACATCTTCGGAACCGGAAGCGGACCCAGACCCACGGGCATCACAAGCCGCACGTACTCGTCTTACGACTGCAGCAGCTTCAACCGCAGGGGGAACCGGACCACACACAACCGGGGACCCCACAGCCACTTCAGCATCCGGAACCCGAGTTGAGGAGACAGGGCCAGGCGCAGCATCGGAAGACAGGTGAGCATGCGCTGAGGAGGGCGCAGTACAACGGGCCACTGGAGCAGCAGGGACAGGCACACTAACAGGATCAGGGGAATCCACCGATCTCATCGCAACAGCCGGAGGAGGGCCGGCGACATCCGGGGAAACGGCAGGGGACGCCGGGGGAGTCGCATCAACGATCCGGGCGGTTGCCGCATCCCCAAAATCCTCGTCCAGGGGAAGCGGAGGGAAATCTTCTTCCCGAAAGAGGTTGATAGTTGCAACCGGAGCCGCCTCGCACCCTGCAGCCTGATGCCCCAACAAGCCACACCGGAAACAGGTCCGAGGCTGCCGGGCATAGTACACCCGGATGTAGCATCCCAGAAGCCGGACTGAAGATGGAATGTCCGACCGCAGACGCATGCCCAAGGTGCGAATATTCGTCCGCCTCCCGGCATACTTCCCGGAGGATATCGTGTTTACCCTCACACTGACTACGGGCCCAAATCGCTGAAAATAACGTCGCAGAAGCTCTTCGGGAAACTCCAGGGGCGCCCCATGCACGCTGACATAGGTCAGCGCACCACTCCGGTCTGATATGGCGACTGAGCCGGTACCTCCCGGCAGTGACAGCGAGCGCCCCTCGTAACGACTGAGGAAGGCACGATATACCTCCTCCGTCGCCAGCTTGATGACAACGCGACGCGCAGTCACCAGCTCAATCCCGTCAACATCTAGCACCGGGATATGCAGCAAGTCGCACAGTACCTCCGCTACCTCTGGATACCCAGCACGGCCAGAGAATTCCAGTCCTACCGAGTTCACACGCTTGATTGCTGGTAGGGGACCACCCATGGTGAACCCAACACCTGCCACGTCTGCACACCGCCAGGCAGGCAACAACACTGGGGGGTGGGGGGGGCAGCTACGCCCCGCCACCTGGCGATCAAACGGCTGACTACCCTAGCAGTCACGGAGGGACACGTCCGCACTCCACGGCTGCTCAGGGTCAACTCCTTTAAAATAGCAAATTGTGCTTATTTTCAAAGCTTGAGTGTTTAGCTTTAAAGTAGTTAAAGCTACGAATTTCGCAATTTGCTATGTACTTTAGTGTACTATTTTAAAATAAGGTTGGTTTTTAATCTGCAAGTCATATGAATCTCAAAAAAAGTATATTATTAACAATCTCATCTCCATAGTTCACTAGTTTCTACAAATCAGACCTGGTAACTCCTTAGGCCAAGTACTGGAGGACTTAACTCATTCATACACAATGTGTGGGAAGCTATTAGTCTCTTTAAAGAAGTCATCTCGACAGGATCTTCCAGCTCCAGCTATAAAACTTCAGCACACATGGATCATCCTGGTACATCAAACGGTAAGAAATTAATAAACTGTACAAAGTTTTAGGCTAGAACATTTGTTACAGAATTGTCCCTGTCAGGGACATTCAGTCCCCTGCCCTATGTGTACTCCATCACATAGTGACGGAGTATGTGGGAATAATTTTGTTGACACAGTGTCCATTTTGTCAATTCTACAACAGCAGATAATAAGAATTCCCAGAGATACTTGTAACTTGAGATACTTGGTTTGGTTTGGTTTGGTTAAGTTAGGTTAGGTTAGGTTAGGTTAGGATAGGTTAGGATAGGTTAGGCTAGGTTAGGTTAGGTCAAGTCAGGTCAGGTCAGCCTAACCTATCATATTTATTCATTAGTAACGTATGCCAGGAAGCTTTGTGAAGCTTGTGTAGCTTGTGGTAGGTTGTGGTAATTAGACTTGTAACCTTATGGAAAATTGAAACAGAAATTTCCTTAAGAACTTTCGTATATTAATACATGACTCCTTCTGAAGATATATTAATATAAGGAAATTTCTGTTTCAATTTCCTCCGTGGTCTGACACTGTCATATATATATTATATATATATAGATATATATATATATATATATATATATATATATATATATATTATATATATAATATATATACATATATTATATATATATATATCTATATATATATATAATATATTATTAGTATATTTTGGTAGCAGTCTTTCCTGTAGACATATATTATTAAATATGACCG
>WNGS01093787.1:0-10526 GCA_020271785.1 Procambarus virginalis
AACTAAGAAATTTTTTCATGGTTATAATTGGACAAACTTGTTGCTAGGCAAGGAAGTAAATGAGATGAGTGCCAAATTTTGCGAAATATACGATGAAGGCACACAAACATTCATTCCAAAACAGACATGTAGACCTAGGAAACAGGGTTGGTTCAACAGAAATTGCAAGAGGGGCCAGAGATCAAAAGACACAAGCATGGAATCATTATAGAAAAAGGCCAAACCCCCAAACATACCAACGATACAAAGATACAAGAAATAACTACACATCGGTAAGGAGAGAGGCAAAGAGGAACTTTGAGAACAGTATAGCAAAGAAATGTAAATCAGATCCAGGCCTTTTCTATAAATTCATTAAAAGCAAGCTGCAGGTAAAGGATAATATTCAGAGGTGAAAATGGGCGACAGGTACACGGAAAATGAAAAGGAAATGTGTGAAACATTAAATGAAAAGTTCCAAAGTGTGTTTGTACAAAACGAAATCTTCAGAAAACCAGACACAATAAGAATTCCAGAGAACAGCATAGAGCACATAGAGGTGTCTAGAGATGAAGTGAAACAAATTTTCTTGGAGCTACGTAAGAACAAAGCAGTTGACCCAGATGGAGTTTCCCTTATGGGTTTTGAGATAATGTGCATCTGAGCTCAGCATTCCACTTCACCTGATCTTTCAGGTATCCCTGTGTACAGGAGTCGTAGCAGACGTGTGGAAAAAGGCTACTACAAAAGTGGCAGCAGGGAAGACTCCCTCTATTATAGACCTGTATCATTGACATGTGTAACAGAACCCATGAGCACCACACCAGAAATATATACAGTTTTGATATTCCAAGAGTACGACTTAATCAAACTAGAAATGCTCTACAAATCAAGGTACCCAGAATGTGGAATGACCTTCCCAACCATGTTAAAGACTGTACCTCTCTCAACCAGTTTAAGATTAAAACTAAACACTACCTAATAAATTCCCTGTAACCTACCTTACCCCTCTATTGTCAACCCATGTCTGTTTTTTTTTTTTTTTTAAACAACGCTGTTTGTCGACCTATTGTATTTGTGCTGCTTTTTCAGTCATGTTCCCCCTTTTTTATATCTTTATTTGTATTGTTCTCAACTCATTTTATTCTTTATGCTCAATTAGTATTAAGTTATAGATATTAATGTTTTCCTGCCCGAAACGCATTGCGTAATAGTAGCTTTAGGCATTGTATGTACTAGCTCTATCTATAAATCGATCCATTAATGTAACATCCCTTGTATGTATGTACCTTACCTGAATAAACATATTTATATTTATATTTATTTATTTTTATTTTCACAATTTTTATTATTTGTTTACAATATTGGGATAGTTCTTTTGGCTGTTTTGAGGCTGTGGTCTTGTTTCTAATCAAGCAGTGGTCTGTTTTGTTTTACTGACTTTCTGGGTGGTGGTAGACCACCCTGGTAGTCTAATAAGTAAAAAAGGGACTTACTTGTGAGGCAACCGCACTGCGTGGAATGAATTCGAAGATGAGACAACTGGCTGCAAACTCTGATCCAAAGCCACACACGAACGATTGGGCTCAGGAATATTTACCAACTAACGAGTGACCAGGACCTTGTTCGGCCCAAAAAAACCTGCACCTGAATGTCAGCCCAAGACATGTTGCCATACACAGAAGTCAAGGCAGCATACTTACGAATGTCATGGGCATAAGGGAAGACTGCAGGCTGGCTAGCTAGCTAGACTTATTAATCCTGCGGACGACCTAACTAGAGCCCTGGAACAGGGAATTAGAAATCGGATCAACCCAAAGTGCGGCAAAGGCCACAGAGGCCAAGGCGTACAAGTAACGGCACAGAGCCGCAACCGAACACAACACGTGCACCCTCGGCCTGACTAACCAAGCATCAATAGTCAATGAACTCCTCCAGAAGCCCACTGTCTCATTCATTGCCAGAATAGAAGGAGACGGTTGCAACCGAATAAAATATCCACGAGGATCAAAAGAGCAGATACCTCTACAACAGAGAAGAGCATGAAGCTCATCGACCCAACCCCCAGAGGCCAATGTCAACAGAGAGAGCCTTCTGGAAGTAATCTCAAATCAAAGGGGCCACCATAAACCGAGGAGAAGAGAGAAAGAGAGCACCCCTGTCCAAGGATCAGGATGGTTCAGGCAGCGCATGAGCAGGCTGGAGGTGAAACAAACCACGAGAAAGCTTATGGAATGCAAGCTGGAGCGACTTGCCAGTTCTGCACAATATGAGAAGAGGAAATGGCGAAAAGACCATCAAGACACCTCATGCTGTCACCAAGACGAGGACCGAAGGTGGGACATCATGAGAGAAGCTACCTGATCACCATACAAGAGACGATACACCCGAATCAAAAAGACCAGACGCGATGAGCGGAGGAGTAGACCAGACCAGCCAAGTACCGAACTGACCTGATTTGCTGCAAGAGGCAGAGCCAGGGAAAATGCCCCGGTTCAGACACCGAGCAAACAGCGCCTGAAACCAAGGTTGGACTAGCCACTATGGAGCTACAAGGACGACCCTCCCATAAGACTCCAACTGAGCCGGAAACCGAAGCAATAGCTGGACGGAGAAAAGAGGTATGGGAACCCCACCTCGACCAGTCTTGCTGAAGAGCGTCCAATACGACAGCTTTGCAATCGAGAAAGGGCGCCACATATCTCAGGAGATGCCGGAACCACGCCGACATGAAGAGTTCCACCTCCGGGGGCCCATGCAACCAGCAGAGCCAACTGAAGGAGTCGGCGTTGATCATCCATTCTGTGGACAGAGGAAGGAACTAGGACAGGCCATCTGCCAGGACGTTGGACATACCCTGGATGTGATCTGTACGAATAGCTAAACCCTGAGAAATCAGCAAATGAGTCACTCGAAGAGACCAGCCCAAAGAGCCAAGGACCCAAGGGAACCCCCCCAGTTCAGACATAAACCACCGGAGCACAGTCTGAGCAGAGCCTGACCGTAGAGCCCTGACAGCGATCTGAACTCCCCCCCCCCTTCCCCCACAGTGAAGGCCAGACCACCACAAACTTCCGCACCATGATGTGAGCTCGATGGAAGGACTTATCCCACCGCCCCAAGCTGGCCTAGTGAGTACGGGTCACAACACTCCAGCCGAGAGACGAGGTGTCCGAGAACACGAACAAGGTTCCAGGGAGGCACCAAGGCACTGAACCTGAAAACTTCAAAGAGGAAGCTGGCGACACAGCAACCAACGCAAGGCCCATTGAGTTCAAACACAGCAGTTGCAAGAGAGGCAGAAGGGAAGCCCCCAATGGAACCAGAACAGGCTCAGAAGCATGACCCGACAGAAAAAACCAGCACAGCATAGTGGAGAGTCCCACACAACTGCTCGAGCAACCGTCGAGTGACCCAGGATCCCCCACAGGAAGAGTGGAAGGGGAGACTGCAGCTGCAGTAACACCGCAGGAGGGAGAGACACAGAAGCAGTCCGACAGAATTGTATGGAATCAATACAGGAAGAGGCCAAACCCCAAACATGCAAACGATACAAAGATGCAAGAAACAACTACACAGCAGTGAGGAGAGAGGCAGAAAGAAATTTTGAAAAAGGGATTGCAGACAAATGTAAAACAGAACCAGGTCTATTCTACAAATTCATAAACAACAATTGCAGGTAAAGGATAATATTCAGAGGTTGATAATGGGAAATAGATTCACGGAAAATGAAAAGGAAATGTGTGAAACACTAAACGAAAAGTTCCAAAGTGTGTTTGTACAAAATGAAATCTTTAGGGAACCAGACACAATAAGAATTCCAGAGAACAACATAGAGCACATAGAGGTGACTAGAGACGAAGTGGAAAAAATGCTCAAGGAGCTAAGTAAGAACAAGGCAGTTGGTCCAGATGGAGTTTCACCATGGGTTCTGAGAGAGTGTGCACCTGAGCTCAGCATTCCACTTCAGCTGATTTTTCAGGCATCCCTGTTTACAGGAGTTGTAGCTGATGTGTGGAAAAAGGCTAACATAGTTCCAATCTACAAAAGTGGAAGCAGGGAAGACCCCCTTAATTATAGACCTGTATCATTGACAAGTGTAAAGTCAAAATATTGGAAAAAATAATTAAAACTAAATGGGTAGAACACCTGGAGAGAAATGATATAATATCAGACCGACAGTATGGTTTTCGATCTGGAAGATCCTGTGTAACGAACTTACTCAGTTTTTATGATCGAGCAACAGAGATTTTACAGGAAAGAGATGGTTGGGTTGACTGCATCTATCTGGACCTAAAAAAGGCTTTCGACAGAGTTCCCCATAAGAGGTTGTTCTGGAAACTGGAACATATTGGAGGGGTGACGGGTAAGCTACTAACATGGATGAAAAATTTCCTGACAGAAAAATGAGGGCCGTAATCAGAGGCAAGGTATCGGATTGGAGGAATGTCACGAGTGGAGTACCACAGGGTTCAGTTCTTGCACCGGTAATGTTCATTGTCTACATAAACGATCTACCAGAGGGATTACAGAATTACATGAACATGTTTGCTGATGATGCTAAGTTAATAGGGAAGATAAGAAACCTAGATGATTGTCATGCCCTTCAAGAAGACCTGGACAAAATAAGTATTTGGAGCAACACTTGGCAAATGGAATTTAATGTGAATAAATGCCATGTTATGGAATGTGGAATTGGTGAACATAGACCCCACACAACCTATAAATTATGTGAGAAATCTTTAAAGAATTCTGATAAAGAAAGGGATCTAGGGGTGGTTTTAGATAGAAAACTGTCACCTGAGGACCACATCAAGAACATTGTGCGAGGAGCCTATGCTACACTTTCTAACCTAAGAATTGCTTTTAAATACATGGATGGAGAAATACTAAAGAAATTGTTCACGACTTTTATTAGACCAAAGCTGGAATATGCAGCGGTTGTATGGTGCCCTTATCTTAAGAAGCACATCAACAAACTGGAAAAGGTGCAACGACATGCCACTAAGTGGCTCCCAGAAATGAAGGACAAGAGCTATGAGGAGAGGTTAGAGGCATTAAATATGCAAAAACTAGAAGATAGAAGAAAAAGAGGCGATATGATCACTACGTACAAAATAGTAACAGGAATTGATAAAATCGACAGGGAAGATTTCCTGAGACCTGGAACTTCAAGAACAAGAGGTCATAGATTTAAACTAGCTAAACACAGATGCCGAAGAAACGTAAGAAAATTCACCTTCGCAAATAGAGTGGTAGACGGTTGGAACAAGTTAAGTGAGAAGGCGGTGGAGGCCAAAACCGTCAGTAGTTTCAAAGCGTTATATGACAAAGAGTGCTGGGAAGACGGGACACCACGAGCGTAGCTCTCATCCTGTAACTACACTTAGGTAATTACTTAGGTAATTACAGACCTACATGAGGATTAGCCAGGTCCGAACCTGGATCTTGTCTGCTCATCATCCATCTGGTGAGCAGACAAGCAGACTGGCTGGGAGCCTACACCAACCAGTCATCGAGGTAGGCCAAAAGCAACAAAAACAAGAAATACGTCACCCAACCACGAAACCAAACCAGTCCCTAAACCCAGGACAAAACAGGACATGCCAATATGCATACCAGAGGGCCAGAGACATCCTCCAACCACCTGGCTCCAAAAGAAGCCGGATCTGGGACAGAGAGGTCATCCAAAAGGAGGGGGGTAGTAATACAGTAGTGTAGACGGGACCAGTCCGAAAATTCGCATAGCCCTGTGACAGTACCGAAACAATAGGGAATCCACCTGACGGATGAGGTCATTCTGACCATGCCCAGAGGAACCCACTCCAAGATGACCCAATGGGGTGCAGGGGGAGAAACGCGCTCTGCCAGCCCTAAGTCTTTAAGAGGAGAAGGAGCCACCAACACCACCACAGGCCAGAAGGGACAACCAAAATGCCCGCGAAACAGGTCGACCTTCTCCAAGCAAGAAACAAAAAAGAAAAGAAAACTCCCGTAAAAGCACAACCACAACAGAAAGAACAGGAAACATGGCCGCCGTGTTGGTAGGCATGCTGCGCAGCACCTTGCACAAAATCCAGCAACAACAACACATCCTATTTAAGGGCAAACAAAAGCCACTAAACCCCAGCTGGCTCAAAAGGCAGGGTAACTGTAGAGCAGCAGGAATCCTATGGAAGGGAAACCCAAGAGCACCAGGGAAGGCAACCCTAGAACCCAGGCATAATACTCACAGGGCACTTAAATATAAATAAATAAATATAAATATAAATATATATAAATATGTTTATTCAGGTAAGGTACATACATACAAGGGATGTTACATAATGGATCGATTTATAGATAGAGCTAGTACATACAATGCCTAAAGCCACTATTACGCAATGCGTTTCGGGCAGGAAAAACATTAATATCTAAAACTTAATACTAATTGAGCATAAAGAATAAAATGAGTTGAGAACAAATACAGGCATTCCGCGAGCGCTATGTCATGGGTTCGTATCCTGGCCGGGGAGGATTTACTGGGCACAATTCCTTAACTGTAGCCTCTGTTTAACGCAACAGTAAAATGTGTACTTGGATGAAAAAACGATTCTTCGCGGCAGGAGATCGTATTCCAGGACCTGCCCGAAACGCTACGCGTACTAGTGGCTGTACAAGAATGTAACAACTCTTGTATATATCTCAAAAAAAAAAAAGATAAAAAAAGGGGAACATGACTGAAAAAGCAGCACAAATACAATAGGTCGACAAACAGCGTTGTTTAAAAAATAACAGACATGGGTTGACAATAGAGGGTAAGGTAGGTTACAGGGAATTTATTAGGTAGTGTTTAGTTTTAATCTTAAACTGGTTGAGAGAGGTACAGTCTTTAACATGGTTGGGAAGGTCATTCCACATTCTGGGTCCCTTGATTTGTAGAGCATTTCTAGTTTGATTAAGTCGTACTCTTGGAATATCAAAACTGTATTTATTTCTGGTGTGGTGCTCATGGGTTCTGTTACAACCTTCAATGAAGCTTTTGAGGTCAGGATTGGCATTACAGTTCAGCATTTTATATATGTATAATACACATGAGAGAATGTGCAGTGACTTAATATCTAACATATTCAGAGATTTGAGTAGGGGTACCGAGTGATGTCTGGGGCCAGAGTTGGATATTGTCCTAATAGCAGCTTTGTGTTGAGTAATTAGAGGACGTAAATAATTTTGGGTAGTAGAACCCCAAGCACAAATACCATAGTTGAGGTATGGATAGATGAGGGAGTAATAGAGAGTAACCAGGGCAGGGCGGGGTACATAATATCTGATCTTAGAAAGAATGCCAACAGTTTTTGAAACTTTTTTTGATATATTTAGAATGTGTCCCTGGAAATTCAGCTTGTGATCAATGAGAACGCCAAGGAATTTTCCATCTAATTTGTTACAAATTGGGTATTGTTTATTTTGAGATTTATTTGATTAGAGGATTTATTGCCAAAAAGAATATAGAAAGTTTTGTCAATGTTAAGGGTGAGTTTGTTGGCAGTTAGCCAAAGATGGACTTTATTTAGCTCAGTATTTACTGTGGCATTTAGAGCAAGGGGGTCAGGACTGGAGTAAATGAAGGTTGTGTCGTCAGCAAATAGAATGGTTTGAGGTGTTGGGAGGCATTTGGAAGGTCATTAATGAAGATGAGAAAGAGGAGAGGGCCAAGTATGCTGCCCTGAGGAACACCAATGTTGATGGGTAGGGTGGGAGAAATTGAATTGTTCACAGAAACATACTGGAGCCTGTCAGTAAGGTAAGATTTGAGGTATTGCAGGGAGTGTCCTCTGACTCCATAATGATGTAATTTAAGAAGAAGGTTTTGGTGGTTGACAGTGTCAAAAGCCTTACGCAGGTCCACAAATAACCCAACAGGGAACTCATTTTTATCAAGAGCTGCATGAATTAAGTTAATCATACTAATAAGTGCATCGTTAGTGCTTTTTTTTGGTCTGAAGCCATATTGGCAAGAGCTAAGTATATTGTGCTTGGCTAGATAAGAGTAAAGCTGCTTGTAGATTAGTTTTTCAAAATTTTTGATAAGTTAGGCAGGATTGAAATAGGTCTGTAGTTGTTAACATCTGTGAGATCACCACATTTGTGGACAGGGAACACTCTCGCTATTTTTTAGAATATCTGGAAAGGTTTGGAGTTCAAGTGACTTGTTGAAGAGCAATGCAATTGCAGGGCTAAGGATCTGGAGGCTTTTTTGTAAATTAATGTTGGTATCTCCTCAAGGGCACTAGACTTGGTTTTAAGGGAAAGGATTATCTCATTGACGTCAGTGGAATTAGTAGGCTTTAGGTACAGAGACTGTGGGTCTATGTTACCTGTAAGATAGCCCTTAACATCAGTACTGGAAGATGGAATATCATTTGCAAGGGATGACCCAATAGAAGAGAAGAACCTATTGAACTCAATAGCAGAATCAGAGGCTGAAAGCTGACCATCGTTATTGGACAGGAGTGTTGGTTTGTTGTTTAAAATCTTCTTTGATCCCAATACAGTATTTGTGAAATTGTGCTCCAAGTTTTTTTAATGTTGCTCTTTATTTGGGTAAATTTATCTTCGTAGTATTTAGTTTTGGCTCGTCTAATTATCTTAGATAGCAGTAACGAGTAATTCTTTGAGAATTCTTTGGAGACGGTTCCTAACCTATACTTCTTCTCAAGGTCATGTTTTTTATTAATGGATTTAAGTATTCCCTTTGTAAGCGAGGGATTGTTAAGCCTTTTGGTAGTGACTTGTTTTGTAAGCATAGGACAGTGGGTGTTATAAAGGCTAAGAGTTTTTTGAAGAAAAGATTGCACTGCTAGGTTGATGTCCCCTATGTTACCTAACTCGAACTCCCAGTTGACATTATCAGCAGCAGTTATAAAATTGTCTATAGCAGATTCATTGTGCAGCCTAAAACTTATCTTCCTTGACTCTAGAGGTGGTTTGTTGATGTTAGTTAAGAGAAATGTGGGGTAATGGTCTGTAGTGCTATCGGTGATCATACCTGAAGTAAGCGGAGAGGTTATGTTGGTCCAGATGTGATCTAGAGTCATGGCAGTACTATCAGTGATTCTAGTAGGTCTAGTGATTAGGGGTATGGGGAAGCAGGAATTCATACAGTTGAGGAAGCTAACAGCAGTAGGGTGCTCAGGCTCGCAGAGGTCAATATTAAAGTCCCCTGCGATAATTAGATGGTTTTTGTTCAGTCTGTTATCGAGTATTAGATTACTAAGGTTTGAATTGAATTCGGACACATCAGTGTTAGGAATTCTATAGACTGCACCCGCAGACAGGATAGACTCGGCACCCTTGACTCTGAAACTGGCGAAGATATACTCCCCACAGCAGTCTCTAGTTCTAATTACTTTTAAGCATGTTAGTTCATGGTGGTAGTAAAGAGCAGTACAACCACCTCTCTGAATTTGACGACAGTTGTGAATTGCAGAGTAGTTAGGTATGTTAAAGAGTTGAGTAGCATCCTCTTTCAACCACGTTTCAGTAAGTATAATAAAAGTGAATTTGTTGTCAATAGTTTCAATCAAGGCACTAACTTAGCGCTCAAGGCACTTAGCGAAGGAAGCCCTAAGTGCATGCAGCCCTCAGTACACTATGCTACTATGTTACCAAGTACTACCTATTAAACACCTTGTAACCTATTCGGGCCGTAGGGGCCGAAATGGGATTAACACCCACAGGCGCAACAACAACAAAATATCCCCCCAAAAAAATCTTTTTAATCTCTATTTGTTCCGTACATTCAATTTTACTTTAGATAAAAATTACTACCGAGACAGAAGTTTTGGCAAAGTAATTCCTGGCGTACAGAGGCTCATTCTGAACCTGGTATTGCACCATGCTCCAACACACAGGCTCGCTTACAGGGATGACTTTTTGACACACAATCTCAGCTTTCTACCACCAACTGGAAAAAGCGTGCCAGTAGGACAGCGTGCGTGTGTAGTATGCTGGTTAACAATCAGAGGGAACAGAAAAGTAAAATGGTGATGACTTGGTGCATAGCGTCAGGTCGCTCCTGTGCCATTGCCAATTTTTCAACGAGTATCACAGTCTTGATGACTTCTCAATGTCCAAGACTGGTGCCAAACCATGTTAAATACAGAATAAAGTGAGTGTATATATAGTGGAAATAAATCAGAAGAAATTGTATATTTTATTGAGAAATGAGACATTTTTGTGCAAATACTTGTGACACTAACATTGGGATACAAGTATACATTGATCAACAGTTTTATTTTTATAAATCATTTTGTGAGATCATATTGAACCACACCAGTGAAAAAAAATGGGTGTAAAATACGCCATAGATATTGTAAATAATAACGCAAAAATAAATTCGCTGCAACTCGGGCTCCTTCTCCGTCGTACCTGACTCACCCCGGGCGCACAGCGGTCCAGCGAAGATGAGGCGTGACGTCATCGCCGATCTTCTCGGCTTATTTATGTCAAACGGTAAGTGCAATTAAATTGTTTTCATTATTTTTTCTCCATCATCAGTGGAACCA
>WNGS01093791.1:0-11629 GCA_020271785.1 Procambarus virginalis
CACTACTACCAACAACCACTACCAAAAACCACTACCACCAATAACCACTACCACCAACAACCACTACCATCACCAACACCAACCACTACCACCAACAACAACCACAATCACCACCTCAAACAACCACTACCATCACCAACAACACACACTACCACCACCACCATCAACCAACAGCCACTACCACCAACAACCACTACCACAAAAATCACTTCCCCCAAAAACCACTACAAAAAACAAAAAGAAACAATACCCACTACCATTAAAAACCAGTACCACCAACAACCACTTCCACAAACATCCACTACACCAACACCCACTACCACTACCATCAACAAACGCTACCTCCAACCACAACCAACAACTGCCACTACCACCACCAACAACCACTATCTCAAACAACCACTACCAACAACCACTACCACCAACACCCACTACAATCAACAGCTACTACCTCCAAAAACAACCACTCACATTAACAGGTGTCTGAGGTGTGGGGAGGGGAAGCACACGTGAGCACGAGCTCTGTGAAAAACACTATATATCTCGGGATATTTCAGTGATACAGGAACTAAACACAGTCAGATAACTCATAAAGTGTGTCTCAACTTAATAAACAATATACCATAGTGATTGCCGTCCGACTTTTGTGCTTTAAGGAAATAACAAGTGAACTTTGTTGAGTTCACCTCGTGGTGCCAGAACCCAGCCCATAGGCCCACATCCTGTGTGGCCACTGTGTGTGTGTGTGTGCGTACTAGCAAATTTGGTTTCCAACAAGTGTAATAGGGGAATGTGGATCGAGAAATTAGTAATAGAGAAAGTGAATACTATTGCAAGTCGGAAATAAAGCAGAAAATCCCTTATTGTAATACAAGCGAATTAATATAGCAGTGTATAACCCAAGTAACTGGCAACTGAGGGCCTCCAGCCGCGGCCTGGGACAACAACGAGCCAACTATATAACCTCTGGGACCCTCACCCTCGACCCGGCGATAAGTACTGACCATACGTAGAACAAATAAACATACATATTGTTACAAATATACGGTATACATATAATATTATAAATATATAGATATATACAACAAAACAAGGCAAAATGTGAGTAAATAAACAAATATGTGGACAATGTAACAACTCCTTAAAGACGAAGGTAACGGGAATTGAATGTTATATCTGTAAGACTAGATTCCATTCGGCTTGTACAGGAGTGAGTAACACTGCGGCACTGAGAGCTGGCCACTTGCTCTGGGTGTGTAAACATGACCAGCCAGCTTGGAATATCCTAAAAAACCTTCTAGATAACATGACGCATGATCGGAAAACATCATTCATTGGAAGCCTACCAGCCATTCAGAAGGAGTGGGAAAGGAACAACAACAATTCCACTATACCAGGGGCGGAGGCTATAGCCAGGGATGAAACCGAGGTTGAAACTCAGGAAGTTGTAAACTCAGACTCAGTAGGCCCGGATGTAGATGACAGTAAACTAAAAAGTGTACCAGACAGCACTGACAGCTCGATAGGTACAGACACTAGACGGTTCCCGATAGAGCAATTCAGAACAGAAGGACAGACTTATGCAAATTTTATGCAAAGGGCATATGCAGACATAGATATGCTGGTAATAAGAAAGGATTAGAATGCAGTTACCAACATCCCAAAAAATGTTTAAATATGCTTAGGAAAGGTGAGTGTCGATTTGGATCAATATGTAGGTTTTTCCATCCTGACATGTGTCAAACCTCACTGGAAGACAGAAAATGCTATGACCTCAGCTGCCCACACTTTCACGTGAAAGGCACGGAACGCTACATAAGGAGTGGCAAGCAGGATAATGAATTGGGAGGAAACTCTATAAATTTTTTATACCAGACCGACAGAGAATTCAAAAGGAGGAGCATGGAGAGTGTATGGAACTGGATGCCAGATCCACTTGCACTCCAGAATTACAGGTACAATTACACACCGAAAGGGAACTACAACTACGACAGGCAACTGCCCTACAACAATCAGTACTGGTCAGAACAAACTTATTATGTCCACGCATAATGGGCTTGCCGAAAAAGTCTCCCAGTCAAACTATCACTAATAGAGTAACCTCATTCATCTTTGCCAACATACAAGGACTGAAAACAAGAACAAACAACAAAGTACAGTTCATAAATGGCCTCCTCACGGAGTCAAATGCAGTATTTGGAGCTTTCACAGAAACCCATGCAGGGGAATTGTTGGACAGTGAGATCTGGATTCCAGGATATAACCTATACAGGTGTGATAGGAAAAGTAGGTCACATGGAGGAGTGGGTCTGTATATTAGGGAAGACCTTGTATGCTCGGAGCTCCTAAACGTTACAAATGAGGTGGTAGAGGTACTGGGATTAAAAATAGAGAAAATAAATTTAGTGATTATTCTAATATACAAACCGCCAGATGCAACGGCTGAGGTTCACAGAACAGATAAACAAAATAGAGAATAGCCTTGATAATTTGGAGAACCCGATACCTGATATTATCTTCCTAGGTGACTTCAACTTGCCTAGTCTCAGGTGGAAAATAGCAAACAATAATATTATACCAGGAAATCTATCGGGACCTAACCAACCACAGATTAGAGAACTACTTAGATTCTGTGACAAATTTTCACTCAGTCAGCAGATATCGGAGCCAACGAGAAATGAAAATATTTTAGATTTGGTCTTTACGAACAATGAAGACATTATCAGAGACATTACGATATCAGATACCACATATTCAGATCACAAGCTCATTGAAGTGCAAACGACCATCAATACTCAGAATAGACCTAAAACGTTGATAAAGCGAGAGGGGCTATTCAGTAAATTCAATTTTAATAATAAAAGGATAGACTGGGAGATAATAAACAGGGAACTTACAAACATTCCATGGGAAACTGTTTTAAGTAATACAAGTCCTACAGAAGGAATAGAAAAACTGACTTCGGAAGCGTATCAAGTCTGTCTGAAACATGTTCCCTTGAGGAAAGCCAGAAAGAGATCTAACGTAGAAAGAGAACGCAGACGACAGTATAAACGCAGGAAAAAAATAACAGAACTGCTTATGCAGACACGAATTTCCCGTCAAAGAAGGAATAATTTAAATAGGGAGATTGAAGAAATCGAGCGGAAATTGAAACACTCATATGAAACTGAAGAAAGGCAGTTAGAACAGAAAGCAATTCAGGAAATAAAGAAAAATCCAAAATATTTCTTCTCATATGCGAAATCAAAAGCAAAAACCACTGCCAGTATTGGACCTATTCGTACAAGTGAAGGTTCATACACGGAGGATGACAAAGAAATTAGTGAAATCCTAAAAAAGCAGTATGAGGACATGTTTAGCACTCCAATAAACAACATGAAAGTGGAAGATCCAGATAATTTCTTTATGCGGGATATTCAAACCCCTGTAAATATAACTGATATCAACACGAGCGCACTAAATTTTGAAAGAGAAATTGAAAACATGCCCATGCACTCGGCCCCAGGTCCTGACTCATGGAATTCAATATTTATAAAGAAATGCAAAGTGCCGGTAGCACAGGCACTCAGTATAGTGTGGAGGAAGAGCTTGGACACGGGGGAGATACCAGATGCACTTAAAGTAGCAGACATAGCCCCTCTACACAAGGGAGGGAGCAAAGCATTGGCAAAGAATTATAGACCAGTTGCACTAACATCGCACATCATAAAAGTATTTGAGAGAGTGATTAGGAGTCAGGTCACCAATTTCATGGAGACCAATGACCTTCACAACCCAGGCCAACATGGATTTCGAGCGGGAAGATCGTGCCTCTCACAGCTACTTGAGCACTACGACAAAGTCACTGAGGCATTAGAAGAAAAACAGAATGCTGATGTGATATACACGGACTTCGCAAAGGCTTTCGATAAATGTGACCATGGCGTGATAGCACACAAAATGAAGTCAATGGGAATAACCGGTAAAGTAGGACGCTGGATACTCAGTTTTCTGTCAAACAGGACTCAGCGAGTAACGGTCAACCATATAAAATCTAGTCCAAGTGCAGTTAAAAGCTCTGTACCTCAGGGTACAGTCCTTGCACCGCTGCTTTTCCTTATTCTCATATCAGATATAGACAAAAATACAAGTCACAGCTTCGTATCATCCTTTGCAGATGACACAAAAATCAGTATGAAAATTACCTCGGCTGAAGACATTGAAAAACTTCAAGCTGATATTAATAAAGTTTTCGACTGGGCATCAGAAAATAACATGATGTTTAACAGTGATAAATTCCAGGTACTCAGGTACGGTAAAAATGAGGACCTTAAACATAATACAGAGTACAAAACACAATCAAATGTACCCATAGTAGGAAAACAGCATGTAAAGGATTTGGGAATAATAATGTCTGACGACCTAACGTTTAAGGAGCATAACCAAGCAAATATTGCGACAGCCAGAAAAATGATAGGATGGATTACGAGAACTTTCAAATCCAGGGATCCCATCACAATGGTTGTACTCTTCAAGTCACTTGTGTTGTCCCGTCTTGAGTACTGCTCAGTACTCACTTCCCCCTTCAGAGCAGGAGAGATTGCTGAAATAGAGGGAATACAGAGAACATATACGGCACGCATAGACGAGGTAAAGCACCTAAATTATTGGGATCGTCTCAAAGCTCTCCAAATGTACTCACTAGAAAGAAGACGAGAGAGATATCAAATAATATACACCTGGAAGATACTGGAGGGCCAAGTACCAAATCTGCACAGTAAAATAACGACGTACTGGAGTGAACGATATGGAAGAAAATGCAGAATAGAACCAGTGAAGAGCAGAGGTGCCATAGGCACAATCAGAGAACACTGTAAACATCAGAGGTCCGCGGTTGTTCAACGTCCTCCCAGCAAGCATAAGAAATATTGCCGGAACAACCGTGGACATCTTCAAGAGGAAACTAGATTTATTCCTCCAAGGAGTGCCGGACCAACCGGGCTGTGGTGGGTATGTGGGCCTGCGGGCCGCTCCAAGCAACAGCCTAGTGGACCAAACTCTCACAAGTCAAGCCTGGCCTCGGGCCGGGCTTGGGGAGTAGAAGAACTCCCAGAACCCCATCAACCAGGTATCAACCAGGTAACAACAACCACCATCAACCATATCCGCCATCCACTACCACCACCACTAGCAACCACTTAAACCACCAACAGCCACTATCATTAACAACAACCACTATCTTCAGCAACAACCAACAACAACCACTACCACCAATAACAAAAACTACCACCAACAACAACCACTACTAAAATAAAACACAAACCACCAATTCCACCATCACAACCTTCAGCCACCACTGCCACCATCACAACTGCCAACAATCAAAACCAGCATCCACAACTGCCATCAACCATAACTATCAACAACCACTGCAAAAACCACAATAATAAATCACAATTGCCCCCACCCATAACAATTGGGTGGGGGAAATTGTGGTTGCCCCAACAATTGCAACAACCATTGCATCCAATACCAATTATCAATCACCACTGTCACTACCAACATCAACCACCAACAACGACTACCACCAACAATAACAACCATCAAACACTGCCTTTAACATCAAGCACCAACATCCACTACCACGACCAAAAACAAGTACCAACAACAACCACCATTAATCACAACAACTAACAGCAATCACCAACAAACAATATCATCAACAACAACTACAACCAAGAACCACTACCTCCAACAACCACTAGAACCAACAACAACCACCAAATACCACCAAGAACCACTAGCAAAAACAACATCACAAACAACATCCTTCATCAACTACCACCAAGAACCACTAACAACAACAACAACACAAACAATATCCTTCATCAACAGGCACAAAAACAACCACCAACACCCACTACCACCAACAACAACCACTACCACCATCAACAACCACCAACCACTACCAAAAACGACCAACAACGAATGCCACCAACCACAATCATCAATCACCACTGCCAATAACCATAACTATCAACCACCACTACCAGCAAGCACCACCGTCAACCACCACTGCCAATGACCATAACCATCAACCACTACCTTCAACCATCACTACTGCCAGACACAAAAATCAACCACGACTGCCACCAACGGCAATCATTACCCACCATTGCAACCAATCAGAGCCATCAACCACAATTGCCACCAATCACCGCTGCCACAATAATCAACGACCACTACCACAACCATCAACCACCATTGCCACAACCATCTACCAGCACTGCCACCAGCCACAGCACCACTGACATCAACCATAACCATCATCCACTGCTGCCTCCAACCACAACCACCATTGTTATCAACCACAACCATCCCTGCAACCAACCACAAACATCAATTACTGTTGCCTCCAACCACAACCACCACCAATCACTGACACCAATCACAATCGTCAACCCCCATTGGCTCTAACTACAACTATCAACAACCACTAGCACCATCCGAAACCAGCCACCATTGATTCTAATCACAACTATCAAGAACCACTGGAACCATTCCCAATCAACAACCACTGCCCTCGAACCATCAACCAACATTGCAACCAACCACAACTATCAACTACCATTGACACAAACCACAACATTTTACCACCACATCCATCAACCACAACCATCTATCCCCACTACCACCACCCACCAACTAAAACCACCATTGGCACCAACCACAACCAGGAACCACTACTGGCACCCACCACAACCAGGAACCACCACTGGCACCAACAACAAAGCCAGGAACCACTACTGGCACCCACCACAGCCAGGAACCACCACTGGCACCCACCACAGCCAGGAACCACCACTGGCACCCACCACAGCCAGGAACCACCACTGGCACCCACCACAGCCAGGAACCACCACTGGCACCAACCACAACCAGGAACCACCACTGGCACCCACCACAGCTAGGAACCACTACTGGCACCCACCACAGCCAGGAACCACCACTGGCACCAACCACAACCAGGAACCACCACTGGCACCAACCACAACCAGGAACCACCACTGGCACCCACCACAACCAGGAACCACTACTGGCACCAACCACAACCAGGAACCACCACTGGCACCCCACCACAGCCAGGAACCACCACTGGCACCCACCACAGCCAGGAACCACCACTGGCACCAACCACAGCCAGGAACCACCTCTGGCACCCACCACAGCCAGGAACCACTACTGGCACCAACCACAACAATCAACAACCATTGCCACTAATTCACAACCATTAACCACCACAGCCACAAACCACAACCATCAACTTGCACTTCCACGTCAATAACAACCATCAACTTCCCCTGCCACAAACAACAACCATCTACCAACACTGCCACCAACCACCAACAAAACCCACCACTGCCACCAACACCCAACCAGGAACCACCACTGCCACCAACCCCCAACCAGGAACCACCACTGCCACCAACCACAACCACCCAACTCAACAACCATCAACAACGAATACCACCAACAGTACCACCATCAACCACTACCATCAAAAACAAACAGCAAAAACCACAACCACGACCAAAAGCTTAGTCTAACAACAATCACCAACAACTACTACCACAAATATCAACCACCAACAACTACCACCATCAACAACCTACGCCACACCAACAACAATCACCACTAACAAGAACCAACAACAACCACCATGCACTACCAACAACAACAACCACTGCCACTAACAACCACCATCAACCACCACTGCAAATAACCATAGCCAGCAAGGGCCACATTCACCAATCACTACCTTCAACTACAACTGAACTGCCACCAACTACAACCATTACCAACCATTGCCACCAACTACAACCATTACCAACCATTGCCACCAATCAGGACCATCACCTACAATTGGCACAGCCATCAGCAACTACTGGCACCAACCACAACTATCTACCACCACTGCCACAAGCCACAACAATCAACCACCACTGTATCGAACCACAACAATCAACCACCTCTGCCACCAGCAACATTTATCAACGACCACTGCCTTCAACCATAACAATCAACCACCACTGCCACTGCCACTAACCACAACCTTCAACCACCACTATTACCAACTACCATTGCCACCTTCCACATCCATCAGCCATCACTGCCAACAACTACCACCATCTACCAACACTGCCACCAACCGCCACCATCTACCAACACTGCCACCAACCACCACCATCTACCAACACTGCCACCAACCACCACCATCTACCAACACTGCCACCAAACTCAACCATCTACCAACACTGCCACCAACCACCACCATCTACCAACACTGCCACCAACAACAACCATCTACTACCACTACCATCAACCACAAACAACAACCACCACCACAACGGATTTTGCATTAATAACGTAAAAATAACGTAATGAATAAAAATGTTGAACTAACCTCTATTACGCTCATGTTTAATTTCTACTAATATTTTCTATATATTTAGTCCCTATATATATCATCAATAATAGAAACGACTTTTATGCATTATTTAAGGTTGCCACAAGGTCTCAAATATTTTTTACATAACTCTGTGTAGTAAGTTGTGGCAACCAATTTACCACTCCACACGTACTGGCAACCTAATTTTTTTGCTGGGTAGTGTAGTTTAGGGTCTGGAGTGTATTGGTATGCCTGGAGTGTACATTTCGTCATGTAGTGTACTTCAGGGCATGGAGGTTACTTTAAGGCTTGTTGTGTACTTCAGGGTCTGAAGTATACTTCATATCTTTATAAATATTTCAGAGTCTGGAGTGTTATTCAGGGCCTGCAGTTCGCTTCAGGGTCTGGAGAGTTCTTCATGGTTTGCATTTCAGGAATTTGGGGTGTTCTGTAGTACCTGGATTGTACTTCATGGCCTGGAATGTACTTCAGATATTGGAGTGTTCTTCAAGGCCTGGAGCATACTTCAGGGCCTGGAGTGTACTTCAGATCCTGGACTGTACTTCAGGGGATGGAGTGTGCTTCAAGTCCTGATTAGTACTTTAAGGTCTAAAGTGTACCTCAGGTCTTGCAGTGTGTTTAAGAGTCTGAAGTGTACTTCTGGGCCTGGACATACATCAGGGTCTTCAGTGTACTTCAGGGTCTTCAGTGGTCTTCACATCCTTGACTATACTTCAGAATCTGGAGTGTTCTTTAGGGTCTGAAGTGTACTTCTCTTTTTTGAGTGTACTTCTGGGTCTGGAGTGTCTTTCAGGGTCTGGAACATTCTTGATGGTCTGGAGTGCAATTCATGTCCTGGAGTGTACTTCAATGCCTAGAGTGTACCTCAGATCATGAAGTGTACTTCAGGGTCTGGAGTATACTTCAGAGCCTGGAGTGCACGTTAGGGTCTGAAGTGTCCTTCACGTCCTTGAGTGTATTTCTGGGCCTAGTGTGTTCTTCAGGCTTTAAGGGGGCATCAGTCCAAAAATATGCAATAAATGAAAACTAGTTCGATTTCAATCAAACTTTTTTGACGAGTTGTATAAGAAAAGGGTTTCATCTTGTCCAAGTCTCAGCATCGTAGCTTAAATAGGAAGGGAGAAAAAAATATTGAATTATGTGTCAAAATTTTTCCAGAATGGTCAAAATATAACATCAAACACAAGTGTCAACTGAAATCATGTCTATGACTCTCAATATAAAAAAAATATTTAATAATTAGTTTTATAAAAAAAAATTAGTTAATTTTTTTATATTTCTTTCTTTTTTTGTTTATCGGACAATTTGCATGAAACTTATACACCTGAATGCACGTAAGCCTGTCTGTTAGGGTGCCACGGGTGCCAAGGGTGCCAAGGGTGCCAAGGGTGCCATGGGTGCCACGGGTGCCACGGGTGCCAAGGGTGCCACGGGTGCCAAGGGTGCCAAGGGTGCCAGGAAATTGGTTGATGTCAATCTCAGCCACAGATGGCAGCACCTTAGAGTTAATTTTTAACTTATTTTTTTCTAGTAACAAAGGTTTCTATAACTCTTTCATTTTATATTCAGTTTACATGAAACTTACAACTTATATGTAGAGTTTATGTCTCTACAAATCTGTAAAAAGGACATTTTTTCCTAAATTCATTTATTGATTTTATAATAGTAATAAACCATGATATATTTGCATATTTTTGTTATGGAACTTCTGGAGTGTACTTCATGGTCTGAATGCACTTCAGGATATGGAGTACACTCCAGGGAGTAGAGTAATTTAGGTCCTGAAGTGTACTTAAGGCCTGGTGTGTACTACGGGGTCTTTAGCGTTTTTCAAGGTCTGAACGTGTACTTCAGGGTCTGGAGTGTACTTTGGCTCTTACAGTAAACATTAGGACTTTGAGTATGCTTCAGGACCTTAATTGTTTGCCGAACTTTGAAAGTAATTCTTGGCCTGGAGTGTACTTCAGGGCCTGGAGTATACTTCAGGGCCTGGAGTGTACTTCAGGGCCTGGAGTGTACTTCAGGGCCTGGAGTGTACTTCAGGGCCTGGAGTGTACTTCAGGGCCTGGAGTGTACTTCAGTGTCTGGAGTATACTTCAGGGCCTGGAGTGTACTTCAGGGCCTGGAGTATACTTCAGGGCGGGGAGTGTACTTCAGGGCCTGGAGTATACTTCAGGGCTTGGAGTGTACTTCAGTGTCTGGAGTGTACTTCAGGGCCTGGAGAGTACTTCAGGGCCTGGAGTATACTTCAAGGCCTGGAGTGTACTTCAGGGCCTGGAGTATACTTCAGGGCCTGGAGTATACTTCAGGGCCTGGAGTGTACTTCAGGGCCTGGAGTGTACTTCAGGGCCTGGAGTGTACTTCAGGGCCTGGAGTATACTTCAGAGCCTGGAGTGTACTTCAGTGTCTGGAGTATACTTCAGGGCCTGGAGTGTACTTCAGGGCCTGGAGTGTACTTCAGGGCCTGGAGTATACTTCAGGGCCTGGAGTATACTTCAGGGCCTGGCGTATACTTCAGGGCCTGGAGTATACTTCAGGGCCTGGAGTATACTTCAGGGCCTGGAGTATACTTCAGGGCCTGGAGTATACTTCAGGGCCTGGAGTATACTTCAGGGCCTGGAGTATACTTCAGGGCCTGGAGTATACTTCAGGGCCTGGAGTATACTTCAGGGCCTGGAGTATACTTCAGGGCCTGGAGTGTACTTCAGGGCCTGGAGTGTACTTCAGGGCCTGGAGTGTACTTCAGGGCCTGGAGTATACTTCAGGGCCTGGAGTGTACTTCAGTGTCTGGAGTATACTTCAGGGCCTGGAGTGTACTTCAGGGCCTGGAGTGTACTTCAGGACCTGGAGTATACTTCAGGGCCTGGAGTATACTTCAGGGTCTGGAGTGTACTTCAATGTCTGAAATGTATTTCACGTCCTGGATTGTACGTCAGGGTCTGAAGTTTACTTCACGTACCTGAGTGTTCTTTAGGGCCAGGAATATACTTCAGGGTCTGGAGTATACTTCACGGTCTGGAGTGTTCTTTAATGCCTGGAGATTTCTTATGGGAATGGAGTGTTTCCATGGCTGGAGTTTGCTTCAGGATCTTTAGCGTTATCTTGCGGTTGTCTTGAGAGGATTTCGCGGACTAGCCTCCCCGCGGCCCGGTCCTCGACCACGCCTCCTTTTTTGTT
>WNGS01093804.1:3193-19394 GCA_020271785.1 Procambarus virginalis
AACACGGTTCTTAAATTATTGTAGTCGTTAGATCACTGGATTGTTTCGTGGCGTAGTTTAGACACATATGAACTAGATGGTGAGTGACTGTCCCCAAAAAAGGTCATTGCACCATTTCTCAAAGAAATGAGGTTAACAGCCTTGTGAAGAGTGCTAGGAGGGTTGATCAGCTTGACCCCCTCGCTGACAGTGCCAGTGACCTGGGTTGACCTTCCTCAATAGCCTGGCACCTTCCCACACTACGTAGGGGGAGGTGTGGTGGTGAGGGGGGGAGGGTTGTGGTGGCACCACAACACGGAAACAACAGGTGTGTGTGTGCTCTGTGTGGGTGAGATTTATGGCGGAAGGACTTGAACTGGAGGCTACTGACGGGGGTTAATGGCGCCAACTTACAAGCCTTTTCATGTCCGACCCGACCCGACCCGACCCGACCCGACCCGACCCGACCCGACCCGACCCGACCCGACCCGACCCGACCCACCCGACCCGACCCGACCTTTTCACCGTCACCGACAGTCTGGTAATGTATAGCTGGTTAAGCTTGATTCATGATAATGGTTTAGGGGGGGGGGGGGGGAGTGGGGTGGCGCGCTGCCTGGTACACCCCCCACACCCTGCCTGGTACCAGTAGTACCTGTACCCCCCCCCCCGCCTGGTACTGGTACTACTCCAGTTAGCAGGCAGCCAATATAATTATAAGGTAAACAGGATTGATGTATTTGTTGACTATAATAATTTTCCGTTGACGTCTGATAAACACCTTTTTGTGCCCTCTGTAATGCTTTTTGCGCTACCGCTCACAGGATGAGTATCGGGTGCACAATAAACTAGCCGTCTTAGGCGGCAAGAGTAAAAAATATCTTCTTAGCTCATGTTAAGCCTTACTGCCACTTACCCTGGAACACAACCCACCAGTCCGTTTACAGACATGTCCCAAGTTACAGTTGACTGAAGAAGAGTGAACAGTTAAGGCTCGGTGCCCAGTCGATCCTCCCTCTGTAGTCAAGAGTTGGCCAGCGTGACAGCCGAGGCGGGGTCGTTGCTCTGTACCATACATGAAGGTAGTTAGGAAGCCCCCGTACCTACACGGCTCTAGCTTCAATCAACCTTACCTTGAGGTTACCTTGAGGTGCTTCCGGGGCTTAGCGTCCCCACGGCCCGGTCATCGACCAGGCCTCCTGGTTGCTGGACTGATCAACCAGGCTGTTGAAGGCTGAGAATGTTGCATTAACGCCGCTGCAGACTGGAATATCAAGCACTTTGTTGTAAACACAACACAGAAACCCTCGTGTCGAGTGCAGGGTATTACGACAGTGTACTCATGCGCTACACATGTACTCGTGGAGGAATATGTACACCGAGGAATGTACACCGCTTCTTGGTGTATATATACACAGTGGTTTAACTTAATCCTTGCTTCGTTCAGAACTAAAGTATACTTGCTTGTTGATATGTAAAATATAGTATTGGCCTTAATAGCCCCCTCCAGAGGTTGCTAGACCTTAAGCTCTGCCCCAAACATGGGGCCGGCGGCCGGAGTGATGAGCACCTGGTCATTGTTTACGAGGATAAGCCTCGTCCCTCTTCGGGTCAGTGTTGCTGAGAAGATGGCAGGAAATGTTTACATTTTGCCCCGAGGGGCGAGTTTATTGGGCAGCGCCACTCATCCTGTGAGTGGACACACCGCCATAGTGACAGTATTGGGCAGCGCCACTCATCCTGTGAGTGGACACACCGCCATAGTGACAGTATTGGGCAGCGCCACTCGTCCTGTGAGTGGACACACCGCCATAGTGACAGTATTGGGCAGCGCCACTCATCCTGTGAGTGGACACACCGCCATAGTGACAGTATTGGGCAGCGCCACTCATCCTGTGAGTGGACACACCGCCATAGTGACAGTATTGGGCAGCGCCACTCATCCTGTGAGTGGACACACCGCCATAGTGACAGTATTGGGCAGCGCCACTCATCCTGTGAGTGGACACACCGCCATAGTGACAGTATTGGGCAGCGCCACTCATCCTGTGAGTGGACACACCGCCATAGTGACAGTATTGGGCAGCGCCACTCATCCTGTGAGTGGACACACCGCCATAGTGACAGTATTGGGCAGCGCCACTCATCCTGTGAGTGGACACACCGCCATAGTGACAGTATTGGGCAGCGCCACTCATCCTGTGAGTGGACACACCGCCATAGTGACAGTATTGGGCAGCGCCACTCATCCTGTGAGTGGACACACCGCCATAGCAGCATGTACAACACTCCCCAATAGGAAGAAAACCCGCTGGGTTGTTCATCCTGTCACTTGTACCCAGACACAGCTGGGACTTGCTTAACTGTCTCAAGTGAACAGCTCCTCAAACAAGAAGATTAACATCTGTCAACCCTTAAAATCTTACGTTATCTTGCGGGTGCAAAATGGGGGAATCTTTTAAAGAACAGTATCAATATTTGACAAATAGTGTTTTCCTAACTCAAACAATGTGGGGTTTATTATTCTACACATATTTCTGATGTCTCTCAGGTGTTCACATTCACGTAGATAGTGGTCAAGGCGGTGTCCATCACTCTCACCACAGATTCTGCAACTTCGCTGATCAACTGTTGTTTCCATTCCATATCTCCATGGATATTTGTATCCAAGACGGATTCTCGCTATTACTGATTCTCTCCCTCGTCCTCCTCCTCTTCGGCCATAATGATTGGGATTGCCAGCTGCAACCATGTTGTACCATCGTACAGATTCACTGGTTTGTGCTTCTATCCTCCTTTCCTCAGTTACCTTGTCACGGTGATGTTGCCTGACAATACCTCTAATTTGTAGGAGAGTCTTGGGTATGAAGTATTCAATATGGTCTCCTTCAGCGCCTTCAGCAGCCAGCACATCTGCTCGTTCATTCCCACATATCCCAACATGGGAGGGATCCCAACATGGGAGCTGGACCCCAATTGGAAGGGAGCCCCAACATGGGAGGGGATCCACAGAAACTTGATGACTCTTCCCTGATTTGTAAGTACTCCTCACAGCTCTCTTAATTTCAGCGACTATCGCAAGGTTTTCTCTGCCCGATTTTTACTTGGCTTTGTAGTGCTGCTTTTGAATCGGTGCAAATCACTGCACCATTAGTGTCCGTTCAAGACCTTAAACGGCATTGTGATGCGTTAAGGTTTCTTGAACGACACTAATGGTGCAGTGATTTGCACCGATTCAAAGCAGCACTACAAAGCCTAAGTCAAAATCGGGCAGAAAACCTTGCGATAGTCGCTGACATTAGAGAGCTGTGAGAGTACTTACAAATCAGGGAAGAGTCATCAATTTTCGGTGGATCCCCTCCATGTTGGGGCTCCCCTCCCATTTTGGGGATCCCCTCCATGTTGGGGCTCCCCTCCCATGTTGGGATATGTGGGAATGAACGAGCAGATGGCTGGCTGCTGAAGGCGCTGAAGGAGACCATATTGAATACTTCATACCCAAGATTCTCCTACAAATTAAGGTATTGTCAGTCACATCACCGTGACAAGGTAACTGAGGAAGTAGGATAGAAGCCAAACCAGTGAATCTGTATGATGGTACAACATGGTTGCTGCTGGCAATCCCAATCATTATGGCCGAAGAGGAGGAGGACGAGGAGAGAATCATTAATAGCGAGAATCCGCCTTGGATACAAATATCCATGGAGATATGGAATGAAACAACAGTTGATCAGCGAAGTTGCGAATCTGTGGTGAGAGTGATGGACACCGCCTTGACCACTATCTACGTGAATGTGAACACTGAGAGACATCAGAATATTGTAGAATAATAAACCCCACATTGTTTGAGTTAGGAAAACACTATTTGTCAATATTCTACTGTTCTTAAATTAAAAGATTCCCCATTTTGCACCCGCAAGATAACGTAAGATTTTAAGGGTTGACAGATGTTATCTTCTTGTTTGAGGAACTGTTCACTTGAGACAGTTAAGCAGTCCCAGCTGTGTCTGGGTACAAGTGACAGGATGAACAACCCAGCGAGATTTCTTCCTATTGGGGAGTGTTTTACATGCGCTATGGCGGTGTGTCCACTCACAGATGAGTGGCGCTGCCCAATACTGTCCACTATGGTGGTGTGTCCACTCACAGGATGAGTGGCGCTGCCCAATACTGTCACTATGGCGGTGTGTCCACTCACAGGTGAGTGGCGCTGCCAATACTGTCACTATGGCGGTGTGTCCACTCACAGGATGAGTGGCGCTGCCCAATACTGTCACTATGGCGGTGTGTCCACTCACAGATGAGTGGCGCTGCCCATACTGTCACTATGGCGGTGTGTCCACTCACAGGATGAGTGGCGTCCCATACTGTCACTATGGCGGTGTGTCCACTCACAGGAGTTGACTCTGCCCAATACTGTCACTATGGCGGTGCGTCCACTCACAGGATGAGTGGCGCTGCCCAATACTGTCACTATGGCGGTGTGTCACTCACAGGATGAGTGGCGCTGCCCAATACTGTCACTATGGGTGGTGTCCCTCACTGGACGAGTGGCGCTGCCCATACTGTCACTATGGCGGTGTGTCCACTCACAGGATGAGTGGCGCTGCCCAATACTGTCACTATGGCGGTGTGTCCCTCACAGGATAGTGGCGCTGCCAATACACTCGCCCCTCGGGGCAAATGTAAACATTTCCCTGCCATCTTCTCAGCAACACTGACCCGAAGAGGGATGAGCTTATCCTCGTAAACAATGACCAGGTGCTCATCACTCCGGCCGCCGGCCCCATGTTTGGGCAGAGCTTAAGGTCTAGCAACCTCTGGAGGGGGCTTTAAGGCCAATACTATATTTTACCATATCAACAAGCAAGTATACTTTAGTTCTGAACGAAGCAAGGATTAGTTAACCACTGTGTATATATACACCAAAAGCGGTGTACATTCCTCGTGTACATATTCCTCCACGAGTACATGTGTAGCGCATGAGTACACTGTCGTAATACCCTGCACTCGACACGAGGTTTCTGTGTTGTGTTTACAACAAAGTTGCTTGATATTCCAGTCTGCAGCGGCGTTAATGCAAATTCTCAGCCTTCAACAGCCTGGTTGATCAGTCCAGCAACCAGGAGGCCTGGTCGATGACCGCCGTGGGGACGCTAAGCCCCGGAAGCACCTCAAGGTAACCTCAAGGTAAGGTTGATTGAAGCTAGAGCCGTGTAGGTACGGGGGCTTCCTAACTACCTTCATGTACTGGTACAGAGCAACGACCCCGCCTCGGCTGTCACGCTGGCCAACTCTGACTACAGAGGGAGGATCGACTGGGCACCGAGCCTTAACTGTTCACTCTTCTTCAGTCAACTGTAACTTGGGACATGTCTGTAAACGACTGGTGGGTTGTGTTCCAGGGTAAAGTGCAGTAAGGCTTACCATGAGCTAAGAAGATATTTTTTACTCTTGCCGCCTAAGACGGCTAGTTTATTGTGCACCCGATACTCATCCTGTGAGCGGTAGCGCAAAAAGCATTACAGAGGGCACAAAAGGTGTTTATCAGACGTCAACGGAAATTATTATAGTCACAATACATCAATCCTGTTTACCTTATAATTATATTGGCTGCCTGCTAACTGGAGTAGTACCAGTACCAGGCGGGGGGGGGGGTACAGGTATACTGGTACCAGGCAGGGTGTGGGGTGTGTACCAGGCAGCGCGCCACCCCACTCCCCCCACCCCCCCCTAAACCATTATCATGAATCACGCTTAACCAGCTATACATTACCAGACTGTCGGTGACGGTGAAAAGGTCGGGTCGGGTCGGGTCGGGTCGGTCGGGTCGGGTCGGGTCGGGTCGGGTCGGGTCGGGTCGGGTCGGGTCGGGTCGGGTCGGTCGGACATGAAAAGGCTTGTAAGTTGGCGCCATTAACCCCGTCAGTAGCCTCCAGTTCAAGTCCTTCCGCCATAAATCTCACCCACACAGAGCACACACACACCTGTTGTTTCCGTGTTGTGGTGCCACCACAACCCTCCCCCCCCTCACCACCACACCTCCCCCTACGTAGTGTGGGAAGGTGCCAGGCTATTGAGGAAGGTCAACCCAGGTCACTGGCACTGTCAGCGAGGGGGTCAAGCTGATCAACCCTCCTAGCACTCTTCACAAGGCTGTTAACCTCATTTCTTTGAGAAATGGTGCAATGACCTTTTTTTGGGGACAGTCACTCACCCATCTAGTTCATATGTGTCTAAACTACGCACGAAACAATCCAGTGATCTAACGACTACAATAATTTAAGAACCGTGTTTCCAAGCCTGTATTTACCCAGGTTATTCCTGAACCTGGGATCTGTAGGCAAGCTCATGGAAGACTGACAGGGGCAGTCCTAAGGCAGGCAGGGGTACAAGGCAAGGGTACAAGGCAGGGGTACAAGGCAGGGTACGAGACAGGGGGTACAAGACAGGGGGTACAAGGCAAGGGTACAAAGCAGGGGTACAAGGTCAAAGAGTGACCCTTGGATCTTGTACTCCTGCTCACCGCCCAAATTCCTAGTAACCTGTGCTTTAACTTATCAGTTGCAGCCTTTGGAACTTCTCCTCCAGCTTACAAGTCGCAGAAGTTAGCATTGTAAATATGTGGCCACGTCTGTGGTAGGGGAAAAATAGGCCGCAATAGCAACCAGTTCTTTCACTAAATATAATTGGGTACCTGGTTGTAAATCTCACCCTATTAGTGTTCCTGTGAAACTAATAGGGTGAGACGAGCATTGAGAAGAGACAGCTCCAAATCTGCTAACAGGAGTCAGAAGTCGTCCACTCCTGTACCAACCTCTTAAAAAAAAAGCCTCTAATCACTACACTAAGCAAAGTAAACAAGGAGGAGGAGAGTGGGAAGGGGAGAGCAAGGGAGGGCTAGGTACAGTGGGTAAGGGGGAGACGGTAGGGGGTAAGGAGGAGGTTGGGGGAAGGAGGAGGTTGGGGTAAGGAGGAGGTTGGGGGAAGGAGGGGAAGTTTCCGTCATTACAGTAATGGCCAGCAGTCACCACCACCCCAACGACACCCCCACACTTCCGCTACTCCCACGCACCCTCACCACATGTCCTGGAGGGCTCTATTGTCTTGGTGATCCGTCATCTTATTGGTGAGGGAGCCTCTTGCGTCAGTGGGGCGTCATCTTATTGGTGAGGGCGCCTCTTGCGTCAGTGGGACGTCATCTTACTGGTGAGGGCGCCTCTTGCGTCAGTGGGACGTCATCTTACAGGTGAGGGAGCCTCTTGCGTCAGTGGGACGTCATCTTACTGGTGAGGGAGCCTCTTGCGTCAGTGGGACGTCATCTTACAGGTGAGGGAGCCTCTTGCGTCAGTGGGACGTCATCTTACAGGTGAAGGAGACTCTTGCGTCAGTGGGACGTCATCTTACAGGTGAGGGAGCCTCTTGCGTCAGTGGGACGTCATCTTACAGGTGAGGGAGCCTCTTGCGTCAGTGGGACGTCATCTTACAGGTGAGGGAGCCTCTTGCGTCAGTGGGGCGTCATCTTACAGGTGAAGGAGTCTCTATATAAGGAGCTGGTGTGGGACGTAATCTGGCGGTGACGTAAAGCAAGGTCAACAAAATCTTCAGTAAGAGAACCACAGTTGGGTCAATTATTCACGTACAATTCCCCACTTACCCACACCTCTCATACACTCGCGTATCTCACTATAATGTGGATAATGTATACTAACGTGTTCTACTTGAATTGATTTCTGCGGAGATGCTGCTGTCACTGGTGTTTCTGAACTGACTTCTGCTGGATAAGAACCGGATGAGTAGGTATTGTGTCTGCTGGACAAGAGCCGAACGAGTAGACATTAAGTCTACCGTCTTGCAACATATTTCTTAGGGTAGTTTCCCCTTAAATAAGCTCTAGAGCACCCCACTGAGGTTGACAGAGGCCTTATAGAGCCTCGTTGAGGTGCTGCGACTCTCTGGGATCCCATAATTGGTGGTTACTGTTGGCGGTGTAACTGGCTGGAGGTTCCGCCGTCGTGTGTGTGTGTGTGTGTACTTGCCGCTGTCTGGTGACGCCACTGAGGATGTCTTACACAGAATGATGTATTTTCACTGTCCTGAAACTTGTGTGACGACGATTCAGTATTGTGGTAATTACCTCAGATTATGGGGTAGTGAAGGGTACGTTTACGATGCCAGAGTGCTCTCACTCATGTCTCTCACGGCTCTCACTCTTGTCTCTCTCACGGCTCTCACTCTTGTCTCTCTCACGGCTCTCACTCTTGTGTCTCTCACAGCTCTCACTCTTGTGTCTCTCTCACGGCTCTCACTCTTGTGTCTCTCTCACGGCTCTCACTCTTGTCTCTCTCACGGCTCTCACTCTTGTCTCTCTCACGGCTCTCACTCTTGTCTCTCTCACAGCTCTCACTCTTGTGTCTCTCTCACGGCTCTCACTCTTGTCTCTCTCACGGCTCTCACTCTTGTCTCTCTCACGGCTCTCACTCTTGTCTCTCTCACAGCTCTCACTCTTGTCTCTCTCACGGCTCTCACTCTTGTGTCTCTCTCACAGCTCTCACTCTTGTCTCTCTCACGGCTCTCACTCTTGTCTCTCTCACGGCTCTCACTCTTGTGTCTCTCTCACGGCTCTCACTCTTGTCTCTCTCACGGCTCTCACTCTTGTCTCTCTCACGGCTCTCACTCTTGTCTCTCTCACGGCTCTCACTCTTGTCTCTCTCACGGCTCTCACTCTTGTCTCTCTCACGGCTCTCACTCTTGTGTCTCACAGCTCTCACTCTTGTGTCTCTCACGGCTCTCACTCTTGTGTCTCTCACTTGTGTCTCTCACTCTTGTGTCTCTCACTCTTGTGTCTCTCATCTTGTCTCTCACTCTTGTGTCTCTCACTCTTGTGTCTCTCACTCTTGTGTCTCTCACTCTTGTGTCTCACGGCTCTCACTCTTGTGTCTCTCACGGCTCTCACTCTTGTCTCTCACAGCTCTCACTCTTGTGTCTCTCACGGCTCTCACTCTTGTGTCTCTCACGGCTCTCACTCTTGTGTCTCTCACGGCTCTCACTCTTGTGTCTCTCACGGCTCTCACTCTTGTGTGTCTCACGGCTCTCACTCTTGTGTCTCTCACGGCTCTCACTCTTGTGTCTCACGGCTCTCACTCTTGTCTCTCACGGCTCTCACTCTTGTGTCTCACGGCTCTCACTCTTGTCTCTCACGGCTCTCACTCTTGTGTCTCACGGCTCTCACTCTTGTCTCTCACGGCTCTCACTCTTGTCTCACGGCTCTCACTCTTGTGTCTCACGGCTCTCACTCTTGTGTCTCACGGCTCTCACTCTTGTGTCTCTCACGGCTCTCACTCTTGTGTCTCTCACGGCTCTCACTCTTGTGTCTCTCACGCTCTCACTCTTGTGTCTCTCACGGCTCTCACTCTTGTGTCTCTCACGCTCTCACTCTTGTGTCTCTCACGGCTCTCACTCTTGTGTCTCTCACGGCTCTCACTCTTGTCTCTCACGGCTCTCACTCTTGTGTCTCTCACGGCTCTCACTCTTGTGTCTCTCACGGCTCTCACTCTTGTCTCTCACGGCTCTCACTCTTGTCTCTCACGGCTCTCACTCTTGTCTCTCACGGCTCTCACTCTTGTCTCTCACGGCTCTCACTCTTGTGTCTCTCACGGCTCTCACTCTTGTGTCTCACGGCTCTCACTCTTGTGTCTCTCACGGCTCTCACTCTTGTCTCTCTCACAGCTCTCACTCTTGTGTCTCTCACAGCTCTCACTCTTGTGTCTCTCACGGCTCTCACTCTTGTGTCTCACAGCTCTCACTCTTGTGTCTCTCACGGCTCTCACTCTTGTCTCTCACGGCTCTCACTCTTGTGTCTCTCACGGCTCTCACTCTTGTGTCTCTCACAGCTCTCACTCTTGTGTCTCTCACGGCTCTCACTCTTGTCTCTCACAGCTCTCACTCTTGTGTCTCACGGCTCTCACTCTTGTGTCTCTCACGGCTCTCACTCTTGTCTCTCACAGCTCTCACTCTTGTCTCTCACAGCTCTCACTCTTGTCTCTCACGGCTCTCACTCTTGTGTCTCACGGCTCTCACTCTTGTGTCTCTCACAGCTCTCACTCTTGTGTCTCACGGCTCTCACTCTTGTCTCTCACGCTCTCACTCTTGTCTCTCACGGCTCTCACTCTTGTCTCTCACGGCTCTCACTCTTGTGTCTCTCACGGCTCTCACTCTTGTCTCTCTCACAGCTCTCACTCTTGTGTCTCTCACAGCTCTCACTCTTGTCTCTCACAGCTCTCACTCTTGTCTCTCACGGCTCTCACTCTTGTGTCTCTCACAGCTCTCACTCTTGTCTCTCACGGCTCTCACTCTTGTCTCTCACGGCTCTCACTCTTGTGTCTCACAGCTCTCACTCTTGTGTCTCTCACAGCTCTCACTCTTGTGTCTCACGGCTCTCACTCTTGTCTCTCACGGCTCTCACTCTTGTCTCTCACGGCTCTCACTCTTGTGTCTCTCACAGCTCTCACTCTTGTGTCTCTCACGGCTCTCACTCTTGTGTCTCTCACGGCTCTCACTCTTGTGTCTCACGGCTCTCACTCTTGTGTCTCTCACAGCTCTCACTCTTGTGTCTCTCACGGCTCTCACTCTTGTGTCTCTCACGGCTCTCACTCTTGTGTCTCACGGCTCTCACTCTTGTGTCTCACAGCTCTCACTCTGTGTCTCTCACAGCTCTCACTCTGTGTCTCTCACGGCTCTCACTCTTGTGTCTCTCACGGCTCTCACTCTTGTGTCTCTCACGGCTCTCACTCTTGTGTCTCACGGCTCTCACTCTTGTGGCTCTCACTCTTGTCTCTCACGGCTCTCACTCTTGTCTCTCACGGCTCTCACTCTTGTGTCTCTCACAGCTCTCACTCTTGTGTCTCACGGCTCTCACTCTTGTGTCTCTCACGGCTCTCACTCTTGTGTCTCTCACGGCTCTCACTCTTGTGTCTCTCACGGCTCTCACTCTTGTGTCTCTCACGGCTCTCACTCTTGTGGCTCTCACTCTTGTCTCTCTCACGGCTCTCACTCTTGTCTCTCACGGCTCTCACTCTTGTCTCTCACGGCTCTCACTCTTGTCTCTCACGGCTCTCACTCTTGTGTCTCTCACAGCTCTCACTCTTGTGTCTCACGGCTCTCACTCTTGTGTCTCTCACGGCTCTCACTCTTGTGTGTCTCACAGCTCTCACTCTTGTGTCTCTCACGGCTCTCACTCTTGTGTCTCTCACGGCTCTCACTCTTGTGTCTCACAGCTCTCACTCTTGTCTCTCACAGCTCTCACTCTTGTCTCTCTCACAGCTCTCACTCTTGTCTCTCACAGCTCTCACTCTTGTCTCTCTCACGCTCTCACTCTTGTGTCTCACGGCTCTCACTCTTGTGTCTCTCACAGCTCTCACTCTTGTGTCTCACGGCTCTCACTCTTGTCTCTCACGGCTCTCACTCTTGTGTCTCTCACGGCTCTCACTCTTGTGTCTCTCACGGCTCTCACTCTTGTCCTCTCACAGCTCTCACTCTTGTGTCTCACGGCTCTCACTCTTGTGTCTCTCACGGCTCTCACTCTTGTGTCTCTCACAACTCTCACTCTTGTCTCTCACAGCTCTCACTCTTGTCTCTCACGGCTCTCACTCTTGTGTCTCACAGCTCTCACTCTTGTCTCTCACAGCTCTCACTCTTGTCTCTCACAACTCTCACTCTTGTCTCTCACAACTCTCACTCTTGTCTCTCACAGCTCTCACTCTTGTCTCTCACAGCTCTCACTCTTGTCTCTCACAGCTCTCACTCTTGTCTCTCACAGCTCTCACTCTTGTCTCTCACAGCTCTCACTCTTGTCTCTCACAGCTCTCACTCTTGTCTCTCACAGCTCTCACTCTTGTGTCTCACAACTCTCACTCTTGTCTCTCACAACTCTCACTCTTGTGTCTCACAACTCTCACTCTTGTGTCTCACGGCTCTCACTCTTGTGTCTCACAACTCTCACTCTTGTCTCTCACGGCTCTCACTCTTGTGTCTCACAGCTCTCACTCTTGTGTCTCACAACTCTCACTCTTGTGTCTCACAGCTCTCACTCTTGTGTCTCACGGCTCTCACTCCTTCATTCCGTCCCAATGAAGTTAGTGTTTTTCTCCTGTCATGAACAGTGTCTTAGTTCATCCTGCCCGTCATTCCTGCCTTGTGGGAGCCACTCCGTACAGATCACGACTGTTCTGCCTATACAGCAACGTACCAACCCAGCCAACCCGCCTAACCTAACGAGGTCGATGTATAGAAAACGTCAATATTAGGGTGTTTCAACTCTTACTAACGCATTAAATTGTTAAATTTAATGCGTTATTTAATAACGCAATTTACGCATAATTTAATAATTATGCGTAATTTAAAGCCGTGATAATTTAAATTGTTAACTAATCGGGCGATTCCGTAATTAATGCGACGTATGAGGCGAGATGACGGGATCTGCGGGTACAGCTTCCCTCACTCGCTGGGTTCAGGTACAAGACCGCCATGATCGTTAAGGTGAGCAGTTTACAGGTCGATCTTGCAGGTCGGTGTTCAATCCCCGACCGTCCACAAGTGGTTGGGGCACCATTCCTTTCCCCCGTCCCATCCCAAATCCTCATCCTGACCCCTTCCCAGTGCTATATAGTCGTAATGGCTTGGCGCTTTCCCTTGATAATTCTCTCTCTCGCTAATTACGCTAAGCGAACACTTTCTTAATGATAATAAAGTGATCTTTTGGTCTGTGCGATTTAGAGGGTCTCTATTGCCGCTGATCTTGCTATCTAAATGTGTTATCATTTCCTCTGAAATACTTGTGCTCGTGTCGGCAAGCTCTATCTCTCTCCTCACCTGCGTTTCTCATTAGGGAGTCGGCGGCTGAGCGGACAGAACACTGGATACGTGATTCCGGGTTCGATCCCGGGCGCCGGCGAGAAACAATAGGCAGAGTTTCTTTCACTCTGATGCACCTGTTACCTAGCAGTAATGATGTAAGAGTTTGGATAGTGAAATGGTTGAGGAATTGAGCTCGGAAAATTTAACAATTTTCTTTAATCCTTTTAACCTTTATTCCTGTCGTGATATTCAATTAGGTCGCCTGAGGAAGGACTTAAAAGGATTGAAGAAAATTGTTTAAACCGGCTCCATTTGGGAGCCGGTCGGCCGAGCGGACAGCAAGTTGGACTTCTGATCCTGTGGTCCTGGGTTCGATCCCAGGCGCAGGCGAGAAACAATGGGCAGAGTTTCTTTCATCCTATGCCCCTGTTACCTAGCAGTAAAATAGGTACCTGGGTGTTAGTCAGCTGTCACGGGCTGCTTCCTGGGGTGGATGCCTGGTCGAGGACCGGGCCGCGGGGACTCTAAAAGCCCCGAAATCATCTCAAGATAACCTCCCCCCGAGCTGAGTGGGCATCTCTCCGCTGGACCTTGGGCGCCCAGCAGCAGTTATGGCCACCTGGGTGTAAATCTATTGATGGATGGTGTTATAGGGTCTACATGGAGGTGAAGAACGTAACCGGGTCCCAGCTCCAGATGGGCTGCCAAATGCGGCCCATGTGTACTCACCTATTTGTACTCGCCTATTTGTGCTTGCGGGGGATGAGCTTTGGCTCTTTGGTCCCGCCTCTCAACTGTCAATCAACAGGTGTACAGTTCCTGAGCCTACTGGGCTCTATCATATCTACACTTGAAACTGTGTATGGAGTCAGCCTCCACCACATCACTGCCTAATGCATTCCATCCGTTAACTACTCTGACACTGAAAAAGTTCCTTCTAACGTCTCTGTGGCTCATGTGGGTACTCAGTTTCCACCTGTGTCCCCTTGTTCGCGTCCCACCAGTGTTGAATAGTTTATCCTTGTTTACCCTCGATTCCTCTGAGGATTTTGTAGGTTGTGATCATGTCTCCCCTTACTCTTCTGTCTTCCAGTGTCGTAAGGTGCATTTCCCGCAGCCTTTCCTCGTAACTCATGCCTCTTAGTTCTGGGACTAGTCTAGTGGCATACCTTTGGACTTTTTCCAGCTTCGTCTTGTGCTTGACAAGGTACGGGCTCCATGCTGGGGCCGCATACTCCAGGATTGGTCTTACATATGTGGTGTACAAGATTCTGAATGATTCCTTACACAGGTTCCTGAACGCTGTTCTGATGTTAGCCAGCCTCGCATATGCCGCAGACGTTATTCTTTTTATGTGGGCTTCAGGAGACAGGTTTGGTGTGATATCAACTCCTAGATCTTTCTCTCTGTTCGTTTCATTAAGTACTTCACCTCCTATTCTGTATCCTGTGTCTGGCCTCCTATTTCCACTGCCTAGTTTCATTACTTTGCATTTACTCGGGTTGAACTTCAACAGCCATTTGTTGGACCATTCACTCAGTCTGTCTAGGTCATCTTGTAGCCTCCTACTATCATCCTCTGTTTCAATCCTCCTCATAATTTTTGCATCATCGGCAAACATTGAGAGAAACGATTCTATACCCTCTGGGAGATCATTTACATATATCAGAAACAGTATAGGTCCAAGGACTGACCCCTGCGGGACTCCACTCGTAACGTCTCGCCAATCTGAGACCTCACCCCTCACACTGACTCGTTGTCTCCTGTTGCTTAGGTACTCCTGTATCCAACGGAGTACCTTCCTTTCACTCCAGCCTGCATCTCCAGCTTTTTCACTAGCCTCTTGTGTGGCACTGTATCAAAGGCTTTCTGACAATCCAAAAATATGCAGTCTGCCCACCCTTCTCTTTCTTGCCTTATTTTTGTTGCCTGGTCGTAGAATTCAAGTAACCCTGTGAGGCAGGACCTGCCATCCCTGAATCCATGTTGGTGCTGTGTTACAAAGTTCTTTCGCTCCAGGTGCTCCACTAGCTTTCTTCGCACAATCTTCTCCATCAGCTTGCATGGTATGCAGGTTAGGGACACTGGCCTGTAGTTCAGTGCCTCCTGTCTATCCCCTTTCTTGTATATCGGGACTATGTTAGCTGCTTTCCAAATTTCTGGCAGTTCCCCTGTTGCCAGTGATTTGTTATACACTATGGAGAGTGGGAGGCACAGTTCTTCTGCTCCTTCCTTTAGTATCCAAGGGGATTCCATCTGGGCCTATAGCCTTTGTCACATCCAACTCTAGTAAACACTTCCTTACTTCCCCGCTGGTAATCTCAAACTCTTCCAGTGGTTCCCGGTTAGTTATTCCCTCTCTTATCTCTGGATTTCTCCTTGCTCTAAGGTGAAGACCTCTTGGAATTTCTTATTCATTCCTCACACAGTTCCTTGTCGTTTGTAGTGAATCCTTCTGCTGTGGGAGTATGTCTCCCAAGATGCTCCCACAGCTGACTTGAATGGCATTGCAGTGCACAGTGCACTGATCTTCGTGCACAAAGCCTATCTCTCTAATCCTGGATAGTGACCTATCATGTTGGGTATCTCCAGAATGCCCACTTAACCAGGAACACTGTTAAAATACGTAGGCCGCCGTATGTCTAGGCAGGAAGTAGATACAGGGAGCTAAGTATACTTGCTACCAAAGGGTCAGTGAGTACATGGCTGGTGCCCGCTGAGACAGAGGGGAAGGCGCCAGCAGCGTCTGACCTCTGGGGTCAACCGGCGCGATCGGAATAACAGCTATGACGTGTTCATGACGTCACTCCTGCTACTGCTCATCGAACGAGCTAATATGATTGGTTCCCGCTCATTTGCTGCAATGCTATTGGTCAAATTGTAACTCCTTTTGTGTTGTGTGCCACGAGATGCCCGGCACCCTTGCAAACTCATTCACGTGAGAGAGACCATACGAAGAGGACGTGTTCTGTTCTACCGGCCAATAGACTGATCACCGTCTATCCCTCACCGTCAAGTTAACTCAGCGTCTTTGCGATATACCACACACTCGCCAGAATCACGAGTGGGAATATAATGTTTAGAAGCCTAAAGTGACAAATCTCCAGAGCGAAACAGACTGGTATCAGGTAACCCCTGGTGACAAAGATCGTCGTGAGTGACCTAGAGTGAACTAAGGCAGTGCCGCCGCCTAAGTAATCTGTGTGTGACTTTACCACAGTGTACCTGTACCACAGTGTACAGTGTAGTGCATGGTACTGCCGCCAGCCGACGCCAGCCGCCGCCCTCACTCTGACGTGACGTCACCACCTAGCACCGCCAGTGCCAGTGTGTGCGCGTGTGTCTGTCTGTTAAGCATACAGCACGG
>WNGS01093804.1:34588-52205 GCA_020271785.1 Procambarus virginalis
AACCCTGTGTAAGGAATCATTCAGAATCTTGTACACCACATATGTAAGACCAATCCTGGAGTATGCGGCCCCAGCATGGAGCCCGTACCTTGTCAAGCACAAGACGAAGCTGGAAAAAGTCCAAAGGTATGCCATTAGACTAGTCCCAGAACTAAGAGGCATGAGTTACGAGGAAAGGCTGCGGAAATGCACCTTACGACACTGGAAGACAGAAGAGTAAGGGGAGATATGATCACAACCTACAAAATCCTCAGAGGAATCGACCGGGTAAACAAGGATAAACTATTCAACACTGGTGGGACGCGAACAAGGGGACACAGGTATAAACTGAGTACCCACATGAGCCACAGAGACGTTAGAAGGAACTTTTTCAGTGTCAGAGTAGTTACGGATGGAATGCATTAGGCAGTGATGTGGTGGAGGCTGACTCCATACACAGTTTCAAGTGTAGATATGATAGAGCCCAATAGGCTCAGGAATCTGTACACCTGTTGATTGACAGTTGAGAGGCGGGACCAAAGAGCCAAAGCTCATCCCCCGCAAGCACAAATAGGCGAGTACAAATAGGTGAGTACACATGGGCCGCATTTGGCAGCCCATCTGGAGCTGGGACCCGGTTACGTTCTTCACCTCCATGAGACCATATAACACATCCATCAATAGATTTACACCCAGGTGGCCATAACTGCTGCTTGGCGCCCAAGGTCCAGCGGAGAGATGCCCACTCAGCTCGGGGGGAGGTTATCTTGAGATGATTTCGGGGCTTTTAGAGTCCCCGCGGCCGGTCCTCGACCAGGCCTCCACCCCCAGGAAGCAGCCCGTGACAGCTGACTAACACCCAGGTACCTATTTTACTGCTAGGTAAACAGGGGCATAGGATGAAAGAAACTCTGCCCATTGTTTTCTCGCCTGCGCCTGGGATCGAACCCAGGACCACAGGATGGATCAGAAGTCCAGCGTGCTGTCCGCTCGGCCGACCGGCTCCCAAATTGGGAGCCGGTTTAAACATTTTCTTTAATCCTTTTAAGTCCTTCCTCAGGCGACCTAATTGAATATCACGACAGGAATAAAGGTTAAAAGGATTAAAGAAAATTGTTAATTTTCCGAGCTCAATTCCTCAACCATTTCACTATCCAAACTCTTATATCATTACTGCTAGGTAACAGGTGCATCAGAGTGAAAGAAACTCTGCCTATTGTTCTCTCCGGCGCCCGGGATCGAACCGGAATCACGTATCCAGTGTTCTGTCCGCTCAGCCGCCGACTCCCTAATGAGAAACCCAGGTGAGGAGAGATATGGAGCTTGCCGACACGAGCACAAGTATTTCAGAGGAAATGATAACACATTTAGATAGCAAGATCAGCGGCAATAGAGACCCTCTAAATCGCACAGACCAAAAGATCACTTTATTATCCGTTAAGAAAGTGTTCGCTTAGTGTAACTAGCGAGAGAGAGAATTATCAAGGGAAAGCGCCAAGCCATTACGACTATATAGCACTGGGAAGGGGTCAGGATGAGGATTTGGGATGGGACGGGGGAAAGGAATGGTGCCCCAACCACTTGGACGGTCGGGGATTGAACACCGACCTGCAAGCTCGACCTGTAACTGCTCACCTTAACGATCATGGCGCTCTTGTACCTTTTTTTTTTTTTTTTTTTTTTTTTTGGAGTAAAGAGGAAGGAGAGGCATAGGTGAAGGGAAGTATAGAAGTGGAAGTACAGTGAGAGGTATGAAAGCAGGCGGGCTGTCCGCCTGCTGACACGATGTGTGGGTGTTGGCAGCTAAGCTAAGCTGGCTCCCTCTTGTCAGGGAGCTGTGAGTGTGTGAGAGGTTCTTCACATGTGTTTCACCATATATGGATGTCTATAGATGAATACTGTGTAGCATTCATATATACACACTCGGATGCTTCCACACATGTTGTTCTGTTTAAGGCTCTTTATTTTTTTATTATTATTTATCGAGTTGTTCATACACATTATTTATCTAGTTGTTCATACACATATTTTTATTTATCGGGTTGTTCACACATACACATTTGAACTGTTCATATATACACATGTATATCTCATCTGGGGATTATATACTGTGGAGCGGGGTTTTCATCCAGAGAATCGAGGCTCTTGGGCCACCAGCTGTGGGAGCGGGGCGTCTCATCTTGGAGCAATCTTTCAAACATTGGGTCCTCTAACATTTCAATGGTGTTCCACACCCTGATGGCTTGGTGCTGCAGTCTGATGTTTAGTGGCTTGTACCTGAACCCAGCGAGTGTGGGAAGCTGTACCCGCAGATCCCGTCATCTCGGCTCATACGTCGCATTAATTACGGAATCGCCCGATTAGTTAACAATTTAAATTATCACGGCTTTAAATTACGCATAATTATTAAATTATGCGTAAATTGCGTTATTAAATAACGCATTAAATTCAACAATTTAATGCGTTAGTAAGAGTTGAAACACCCTAATATTGACGTTTTCTATACATCGACCTCGTTAGGTTAGGCGGGTTGGCTGGGTTGGTACGTTGCTGTATAGGCAGAACAGTCGTGATCTGTACGGAGTGGCTCCCACAAGGCAGGAATGACGGGCAGGATGAACTAAGACACTGTTCATGACAGGAGAAAAACACTAACTTCATTGGGACGGAATGAAAGGAGTGAGAGTTGTGTGACACAAGAGTGAGAGTTGTGTGACACAAGAGTGAGAGCCGTGAGACACAAGAGTGAGAGCTGTGAGACACAAGAGTGAGAGCCGTGAGAGACAAGAGTGAGAGCCGTGAGAGACAAGAGTGAGAGCCGTGAGAGACAAGAGTGAGAGTTGTGAGACACAAGAGTGAGAGTTGTGAGACACAAGAGTGAGAGTTGTGAGACACAAGAGTGAGAGTTGTGAGACACAAGAGTGAGAGCCGTGAGAGACAAGAGTGAGAGTTGTGAGAGACAAGAGTGAGAGTTGTGAGAGACAAGAGTGAGAGTTGTGAGACACAAGTGAGAGTTGTGAGACACAAGAGTGAGAGTTGTGAGAGACAAGAGTGAGAGTTGTGAGAGACAAGAGTGAGAGTTGTGAGAGACAAGAGTGAGAGTTGTGAGAGACAAGAGTGAGAGTTGTGAGAGACAAGAGTGAGAGTTGTGAGAGACAAGAGTGAGAGTTGTGAGAGACAAGAGTGAGAGTTGTGAGAGACAAGAGTGAGAGTTGTGAGACACAAGAGTGAGAGTTGTGAGACACAAGAGTGAGAGTTGTGAGACACAAGAGTGAGAGTTGTGAGACACAAGAGTGAGAGTTGTGAGACACAAGAGTGAGAGTTGTGAGACACAAGAGTGAGAGTTGTGAGACACAAGAGTGAGAGTTGTGAGAGACAAGAGTGAGAGTTGTGAGACACAGAGTGAGAGTTGTGAGACACAAGAGTGAGAGTTGTGAGACACAAGAGTGAGAGTTGTGAGACACAAGAGTGAGAGTTGTGAGACACAAGAGTGAGAGTTGTGAGACACAAGAGTGAGAGTTGTGAGACACAAGAGTGAGAGCCGTGAGAGACAAGAGTGAGAGTTGTGAGACACAAGAGTGAGAGTTGTGAGACACAGGAGTGAGAGTTGTGAGACACAAGAGTGAGAGTTGTGAGACACAAGAGTGAGAGTTGTGAGAGACAAGAGTGAGAGTTGTGAGAGACAAGAGTGAGAGCCGTGAGAGAGACAAGAGTGAGAGCCGTGAGAGAGACAAGAGTGAGAGCCGTGAGAGAGACAAGAGTGAGAGCCGTGAGAGAGACAAGAGTGAGAGCACTCTGCATCGTAAACATACCCTTCACTACCCCATAATCTGAGGTAATTACCACAATACTGAATCGTCGTCACACAAGTTTCAGGACAGTGAAAATACATCATTCTGTGTAAGACATCCTCAGTGGCGTCACCAGACAGCGGCAAGTACACACACACACACACGACGGCGGAACCTCCAGCCCGTTACACCGCCAACAGTAACCACCAATTATGGGATCCCAGAGAGTCGCAGCACCTCAACGAGGCTCTATAAGGCCTCTATCAACCTCAGTGGGTTACCCTAGAGCCCATTTAAGGGGAAACTACCCTAAGAAATATGTTGCAAGACGGTAGACTTACTACCTTCTCATCCGGCTCATATCCAGCAGACGTCAGTTTAGCAACACTCTCCTGACAGCAGCATCTCCGCAGAAATCAATTCAAGTAGAACACGTTAGTATACATTATCCACATTATAGTGAGATACGCGAGTGTATGAGAGGTGTGTGTAAGTGGGGAATTGTACGTGAATAATTGACCCAACTGTGGTTCTCTTACTGAAGATTTTGTTGACCTTGCTTTACGTCACCGCCAGATTACGTCCCACACCAGCTCCTTATATAGAGGCTCCCTCACCTGTAAGATGACGTCCCACTGACGCAAGAGGCTGCTTCACCTGTAAGATGACGTCCCACTGACGCAAGAGGCTGCTTCACCTGTAAGATGACGTCCCACTGACGCAAGAGGCTCCCTCACCAGTAAGATGACGCCCCACTGACGCAAGAGGCTGCTTCACCTGTAAGATGACGTCCCACTGACGCAAGAGGCTGCTTCACCTGTAAGATGACATCCCACTGACGCAAGAGTCTCCTTCACCTGTAAGATGACGTCCCACTGACGCAAGAGGCGCCCTCACCTGTAAGATGACGCCCCACTGACGCAAGAGGCGCCCTCACCTGTAAGATGACGCCCCACTGACGCAAGAGGCTCCCTCACCTGTAAGATGACGCCCCACTGACGCAAGAAGCTCCCTCACCAGTAAGATGACGCCCCACTGACGCAAGAGGCTCCCTCACCAGTAAGATGACGCCCCACTGACGCAAGAGGCTCCCTCACCAGTAAGATGACGCCCCACTGACGCAAGAGGCGCCCTCACCAGTAAGATGACGCCCCACTGACGCAAGAGGCTGCTTCACCTGTAAGATGACGTCCCACTGACGCAAGAGGCTCCCTCACCTGTAAGATGACGCCCCACTGACGCAAGAGGCTCCCTCACCAGTAAGATGACGCCCCACTGACGCAAGAGGCTCCCTCACCAATAAGATGACGCCCCACTGACGCAAGAGGCTCCCTCACCAGTAAGATGACGCCCCACTGACGCAAGAGGCTGCTTCACCTGTAAGATGACGCCCCACTGACGCAAGAGGCTGCTTCACCAGTAAGATGACGCCCCACTGACGCAAGAGGCTCCCTCACCTGTAAGATGACGTCCCACTGACGCAAGAGGCTCCCTCATCAGTAAGATGACGTCCCACTGACGCAAGAGGCTCCCTCACCAGTAAGATGACGCCCCACTGACGCAAGAGGCTGCTTCACCTGTAAGATGACGTCCCACTGACGCAAGAGGCTGCTTCACCTGTAAGATGACGCCCCACTGACGCAAGAGGCTCCCTCACCTGTAAGATGACGTCCCACTGACGCAAGAGGCTCCCTCACCAGTAAGATGACGTCCCACTGACGCAAGAGGCGCCCTCACCAATAAGATGACGGATCACCAAGACAATAGAGCCCTCCAGGACATGTGGTGAGGGTGCGTGGGTGTAGCCAAAGTGTGAGGGTGTCGTCGGGGTGGTGGTGACTGCTGGCCATTACTGTAATGACGGAAACTCCCCCTCCTTCCCCCAACCTCCTCCTTACCCGGGAGCAGGTCGGCCGAGCGGACAGCACGCTGGATTTGTGATCCTGTGGTCCCGGGTTCGATCCCAGGCGCCGGCGAGAAACAATGGGCAGAGTTTCTTTCACCCTATGCCCCTGTTACCTAGCAGTAAAATAGGTACCTGGGTGTTAGTCAGCTGTCACGGGCTGCTTCCTGGGGGTGGAGGCCTGGTCGAGGACCGGGCCGCGGGGACACTAAAGCCCCGAAATCATCTCAAGATAACCTCAAGATATAACCTACCCCCTACCGTCTCCCCCTTACCCACTGTACCTAGCCCTCCTTTGCTCTCCCCTTCCCACTCTCCTCCTCCTTGTTTACTTTGCTTAGTGTAGTGATTAGAGGCTTTTTTTTTAAGAGGTTGGTACAGGAGTGGACGACTTCTGACTCCTGTTAGCAGATTTGGAGCTGTTTCTTCCTCATTGCTCATTTCACCCTATTAGTTTCACAGGAACACTAATAGGGTGAGATTTACAACCAGGTACCCAATTATATTTAGTGAAAGAACTGGTTCCTATTGCTGCCTTTTTTCCCCTATCACAGACGTGGCCACATATTTACAGTGCTAACCTTCTGCGACTTGTAAGCTGGAGGAGAAGTTCCAAAGGCTGCAAGTGATTAGTTAAAGCACAGGTTACTAGGAGTTTGGGCGGTGAGCAGGAGTACAAGATCCAAGGGTCACTCTTTGACCTTGTATCCCTGCTTTGTACCCTTGCCTTGTACCCCCTGTCTTGTACCCTCTGTCTTGTACCCCTGCCTTGTACCCCCTGTCTTGTACCCTTGCCTTGTACCCCTGCCTGCCTTAGAACTGCCCCTGTCAGTCTTCCATGAGCTTGCCTACAGATCCCAGGTTCAGGAATAACCTGGGTAAATATAGGCTTGGAAACAAGGTTCTTAATTATATAGTAGTCGTTAGATCACTGTATTGTTTCGTGCGTAGTTTAGACACACATGAACTAGATGGGTGAGTGACTGTCCCCAAAAAAAGGTCATTGCACCATTTCTCAAAGAAATGAGGTTAACAGCCTTGTGAAGAGTGCTAGGAGGGTTGATCAGCTTGACCCCCTCGCTGACAGTGCCAGTGACCTGGGTTGACCTTCCTCAATAGCCTGGCACCTTCCCACACTACGTAGGGGGAGGTGTGGTGGTGAGGGGGGGGGAGGGTTGTGGTGGCACCACAACACAGAAACAACAGGTGTGTGTGCTCTGTGTGGGTGAGATTTATGGCGGAAGGACTTGAACTGGAGGCTACTGACGAGGGCTAATGGCGCCAACTTACAAGCCTTTTCATGTCCGACCCGACCCGACCCGACCCGACCTGACCTTTTCACCGTCACCGACAGTCTGGTAATGTATAGCTGGTTAAGCGTGATTCATGATAATGGTTTAGGGGGGGTGGAGGGAGTGGGGTGGCGCGCTGCCTGGTACACACCCCCACACCCTGCCTGGTACCAGTAGTACCTGTACCCCCCCACCCCCCGCCTGGTACTGGTACTACTCCAGTTAGCAGGCAGCCAATATAATTATAAGGTAAACAGGATTGATGTATTTGTGACTATAATAATTTCCGTTGAGGTCTGATAAACACCTTTTGTGCCCTCTGTAATGCTTTTTGCGCTACCGCTCACAGGATGAGTATCGGGTGAACAATAAACTAGCCGTCTTAGGCGGCAAGAGTAAAAAATATCTTCTTAGCTCATGTTAAGCCTTACTGCCACTTACCCTGGAACACAACCCACCATTCGGTTTACAGACACGTCCCAAGTTGCTGCTGACTGAAGAAGAGTGAACAGGAGGCGGGGTCGTTGCTCTGTACCAGTACATGAAGGCAGTTAGGAAGCCCCCGTACCTACACGTCTCTAGCTTCAATCAACCTTACCTTGAGGTTACCATGAGGTGCTTCCGGGGCTTCGCGTCCCCACGGCCCGGTCATCGACCAGGCCTCCTGGTTGCTGGACTGATCAACCAGGCTGTTGAAGGCTGAGAATGTTGCATTAACGCCGCTGCAGACTGGAATATCAAGCAACTTTGTTGTCAACACAACACAGGAACCTCCTCGTGTCGAGTGCAGGGTATTACGACAGTGTACTCATGCGCTACACATGTACTCGTGGAGGAATATGTACACCGAGGAATGTACACCGCTTCTTGGTGTATATATACACAGTGGTTTAACTTAATCCTTGCTTCGTTCAGAACTAAAGTATACTTGCTTGTTGATATGTAAATTATAGTATTGGCCTTAATAGCCCCCTCCAGAGGTTGCTAGACCTCAAGCTCTGCCCCAAACATGGGGTCGGCGGCCGGAGTGATGAGCACCTGGTCATTGTTTACGAGGATAAGCCTCGTCCCTCTTCTGGTCAGTGTTGCTGAGAAGATGGCAGGGAAATGTTTACATTTTGCCCCGAGGGGCGAGTTTATTGGGCAGCGCCACTCATCCTGTGAGTGGACACACCGCCATAGTGACAGTATTGGGCAGCGCCACTCATCCTGTGAGTGGACACACCGCCATAGCAGCATGTACAACACTCCCCAATAGGAAGAAAACCCGCTGGGTTGTTCATCCTGTCACTTGTACCCAGACACAGCTGGGACTTGCTTAACTGTCTCAAGTGAACAGCTCCTCAAACAAGAAGATTAAAATCTGTCAACCCTTAAAATCTTACGTTATCTTGCGGGTGCAAAATGGGGAAATCTTTTAAGAACAGTATCAATATTTGACAAATAGTGTTTTCCTAACGCCAACAATGTGGGGTTTATTATTCTACACATACTTCTGATGTCTCTCAGGTGTTCACATTCACGTAGATAGTGGTCAAGGCGGTGTCCATCACTCTCACCACAGATTCTGCAACTTCGCTGATCAACTGTTGTTTCCATTCCATATCTCCATGGATATTTGTATCCAAGACGGATTCTCGCTATTACTGATTCTCTCCCTCGTCCTCCTCCTCTTCGGCCATAATGATTGGGATTGCCAGCAGCAACCATGTTGTACCATCGTATAGATTCACTGGTTTGTGCTTCTATCCTCCTGTCCTCAGTTACCTTGTCACGGTGATGTTGACTGACAATACCTCTAATTTGTAGTAGAGTCTTGGGTATGAAGTATTCAATATGGTCTCCTTCAGCGCCTTCAGCAGCCAGCACATCTGCTCGTTCATTCCCACATATTCCAACATGGGAGGGGAGCCCCAACATGGGAGGGGATCCCCAACATGGGAGGGGATCCCCAACATGGGAGGGGATCCCCAACATGGGAGGGGATCCCCAACATGGGAGGGGAGCCCCAACATGGGAGGGGATCCCCAACATGGGAGGGGATCCCCAACATGGGAGGAGATCCCCAACATGGGAGGGGATCCCCAACATGGGAGGGGAGCCCCAACATAGGAGGGGAGCCCCAACATGGGAGGGGAGCCCCAACATGGGAGGGGAGCCCCAACATGGGAGGGGAGCCCCAACATGGGAGGGGAGCCCCAACATGGGAGGGGAGCCCCAACATGGGAGGGGAGCCCCAACATGGGAGGGGAGCCCCAACATGGGAGGGGAGCCCCAACATGGGAGGGGAGCCCCAACATGGGAGGGGAGCCCCAACATGGGAGGGGAGCCCCAACATGGGAGGGGAGCCCCAACATGGGAGGGGAGCCCCAACATGGGAGGGGAGCCCCAACATGGGAGGGGAGCCCCAACATGGGAGGGAAGCCCCAACATGGGAGGGGATCCCAACATGGGAGGGAAGCCCCAACATGGGAGGGGATCCCCAACATGGGAGGGAAGCCCCAACATGGGAGGGGAGCCCCAACATGGGAGGGGAGCCCCAACATGGGAGGGAAGCCCCACATGGGAGGGGATCCCCAACATGGGAGGGGAGCCCAACATGGGAGGGAAGCCCCAACATGGGAGGGGAGCCCCAACATGGGAGGGGAGCCCCAACATGGGAGGGGAGCCGCAACATGGGAGGGGAGCCCCAACATGGGAGGGGAGCCCCAACATGGGAGGGGAGCCCAACATGGGAGGGGAGCCCCAACATGGGAGGGGAGCCCCAACATGGGAGGGGAGCCCCAACATGGGAGGGGAGCCCCAACATGGGAGGGGAGCCCAACATGGGAGGGGAGCCCCAACATGGGAGGGGAGCCCCAACATGGGAGGGGAGCCCCAACATGGGAGGGGAGCCCCAACATGGGAGGGGAGCCCCACATGGGAGGGGAGCCCCAACATGGGAGGGGAGCCCCAACATGGGAGGGGAGCCCCAACATGGGAGGGGAGCCCCAACATGGGAGGGGAGCCCCAACATGGGAGGGGAGCCCCAACATGGGAGGGGATCCCCAACATGGGAGGGGATCCCCAACATGGGAGGGGAGCCCCAACATGGGAGGGGATCCCCAACATGGGAGGGGATCCCCAACATGGGAGGGGAGCCCCAACATGGGAGGGGAGCCCCAACATGGGAGGGGAGCCCCAACATGGGAGGGGAGCCCCAACATGGGAGGGGATCCACAGAAACTTGATGACTCTTCCCTGATTGGTCAGTACTCTCACAGCTCTCTTAATTTCAGCGACTATTGCAAGGTTTTCTGCCTGATTTTACTTAGGCTTTGTAGTGCTGCTTTTGAATCGGTGCAAATCACTGCACCATTAGTGTTCCGTTCAAGAAACCTTAACGCCATAACAATGGCAGTTAGCTCTGCTTGCGTTGAAGAGGCATAGTTCTCAATACGTGCTTTTTCTTCATTTCTGCGTTGGAAAGTATTATCCTTGATTACCGTGTATGCTGCACCAGCCCTGCCATTGACAGGATTAGATGACCCGTCAGTGTAGATTTGATCTAGTTCATCTCCGGCTTCTTTATAAATTTCCTCGAGATACTTGTGCCTCATTTCTTGTGGTATCATGTTGGATTTTTCATCGCCATTTCATTGATGATGATCTTGCATGAGTCATCCTCCCAGGGAGGTAACCTCTCTACAGGCAGGAGCTCACGGGCTTGCTCAAGCAGGTGAAGCTCTTCGAGGTAACAGACNGAGTAAAGATGGAGAGGCATAGGTGAAGGGAAGTATAGAAGTGGGAAATACAGTGAGAGGCATGAAAGCAGGCGGGCTGTCCGCCTTGCTGACACGATGTGTGGGTGTTGGCAGCTAAGCTAAGCTGGCTCCCTCTTGTCAGGGAGCTGTGAGTGTGTGAGAGGTTCTTCACATGTGTTTCACCATATATGGATGTCTATAGATGAATACTGAGTAGCATTCATATATACACACTCGGATGCTTCCACACAGAGTGAGAGTGAGAGATAAGGAGAGTCAGAGTGAGGAGAGAGAAGCAGAGAGACAGTATGAAAATGACATCGCGAGTAAAGCCAAGACCCAACCAAAGCTGCTCCACAGCCACATCAGGAGGAAAACAGCAGTGAAGGAACAAGTGATGAAACTGAGAAAATGGGAGAACAGATACACAGAGAATGACAAGGAGGTGTGTGAAGAACTCATCAAGAGATTCCAGGAGGTCTTCACAATAGAACAAGAAGCTCCTGCACTAAATGAGGAGGCGGCAAACCAAGCAACCTTGGCAGAATTTGACCTCACCCGTAATGAGGTCAAAAAGAATCTGTTGGAGCTGAATGTGACAAAGGCTGTTGGACCTGACAGAATCTCACTGTGGATACTAAAAGAAAGTGCAGAGGCACTAAATGTGCCACTCTTTAAGGTATATAACAGATCACTGGAAACAGGAGACCTACCGAAAAGTAAGAAGACAGCTAATGTTGTCCCAATATGCAAAAAGGGTGACAGACAAGAGGCACTGAACTATAGGCCAGTTTCCCTAATTTGTATATCATGCAAAGTGATGGAGAAGATCGTGAGGAAAAGGCTCGTAGAGCATCTGGAGGGAAATAACTTTGTAACACATCCCCAACATGGGTTCATGTATGGGAAATTGTGCCTCACTGCTTTAATAGAATTCTATGACCAAGCAACAAAAATTACGCAAGAAAGAGAAGGGTGGGTAGACTGCATCTTCTTGGACTGTCAGAAAGCCTTTGACACTACCCCATAAAAGGCTGTTACAAAAGTTGGAGCAACAGGCAGGAGTAAAAGGTAAGGTGCTCCAGTGGATAAGGGAGTATCTAAGCAACAGGAAACAGCGAGTAACGGTGAGGGGGGAGACATCAGAGTGGCGAGATGTCCCCAGCGGAGTTCCACAGGGCTCAGTACTTGTACCCATCATGTTTCTGATATATGTAAATGATCTTCCGGAGGGTATAGACTCATTCCACTCAATGTTTGCTGATGATGCCAAAATTAAGAGAAGAATCAAGACAGATGAAGATAGACAGAGACTACAGGACGACCTGGACAAACTGGAGGAATGGTCTAGAAAATGGCTACTGAAGTTCAACTCAAGAAAGTGTAAATTTATGAATTTAGGCGATAGGAGCAGAAGGCTGAACACAAGGTATCATCTGGGAGGTGAAATCCTGCAAGAGTCAAATAGAGAGAAAGATCTGGGGGTTGATATCACTCCGAACCTGCCCCCAGAGGCCCGCATCAAAAGAATATCATCAGCGGCATATGCTAGACTGGCCAACATAAGAACTGCCTTTGGAAACTTGTGTAAGAAATCGTTCAGGACCTAGTTCTTGTCAAAAGACACTTTTGTCAGACCAATCCTGGAGTATGCAGCTCCAGCCTGGAGTCCATACCTAGTTAAACACAAGACAAAGTTAGAAAAGATTCAGCGGTATGCCACCAGGGTCGTCCCGGAACTGAGAGAAATGAGCTACGTGGAAAGGCTAAAGGAGCTGAACTTCACGTCCCTGGAAAACAGAAGAGTAAGGGGAGACATGATAACCACCTACAAAATTCTCAGGGGAATTTTCAGAGTGGACAAAGACAAACTTTTCAGCACGGGTGGGACACGAACAAGGGGACACAGGTGGAAACTTAGTACCCAGATGAGCCACAGAGACGTTAGAAAGAATTTTTTCAGTGTCAGAGTAGTTAATAAATGGAATGCATTAGGCAGTGATGTGGTGGAGGCTGACTCCATACACAGTTTCAAGTGTAGATATGATAGAGCCCAATAGGCTCAGGAATCTGTACACCAGTTGATTGACGGTTGAGAGGCGGGACCAAAGAGTCAAAACTCAACCCCCGCAAGCACAACTAGGTGAGTACACACACACCACATATCTGGGGCGTCGGTGACTGAGTGGATAGCACGCTGGACGTGTAGCCCGTAATCGTAATGCACGTAATACACGTAATCGTGTAGCCCGGGTTCGATTTCCGGCGACGGGGAGAAACAATGGGCAGAGTTCTTTCACCCTAATTCACCTGTTACCTAGCAGTAAATAGGTACCTGGGAGTTAGACAGCTGTTACGGGCTGCTTCCTGGGTGTATTTACCTAGTTGTGTTTACGGGGTTGAGCTTTGCTCTTTCGGCCCGCCTCTCGACTGTCAATCAACTGTTTATTAACTATTTTTTCCCCACACCACACACACACCCACCCACCCACCCCAGGAAGCAGCCCGTGACAGCTGACTAACTCCCAGGTACCTATTTACTGCTAGGTAACAGGGGCATTCAAGGTGAAAAAACTTTGCCCACTTGTTTCTGCCTCGTGCGGGAATCGAACCCGCGCCACAAAATTACGAGACATGCGCGCTATCCACCAGGCTACCAGTCCCCCTGGTGTGTGTGTGTGTACTCACCTAGTTGTGTTTGCGGGGGTCGAGCTCTGGCTCTTTGGTCCCGCCTCTCAACAGTCAATCAACAGGTATACAGATTCCTGAGCCTATTGGGCTCTATCATATCTACACTTGAAACTGTGAATGGAATCGGCCTCCACCACATCACTTCCTAATGCATTCCATTTGTCAACCACTCTGACAAATGGAATGCATTAGGCAGTGATGTGGTGGAGGCTGATCCATACACAGTTTTAAGTGTAGATATGATAAAGCGCAGTAGGCTCAGGAACTTGTACACCTGTTGATTGGTTGAGAGGCGGGACCAAAGAGCCGAAGCTCAACCCCCGCAAGCACAACTAGGTGAGTACACACACACACACACACAGTGTTGACTATACAAATTTAACTTTGATATTTATCCGTGTGCTTGCACTCGGGTCCAGCAAACAGTGCGATTTCGCAGCTTTCTTTCGAAGAAAATAAAGGCTGAATTCCCATTATGTGCCCAAAGTGTGTGTACTGGAGTGTTCGGACACGGAGACAACTGCACGTAATCACACTCTCCTCCTCCTGTTTTTTTCTTTTTTATTAACACATTTAGGTACATCTGATTTGTGCGGCTGCCCCTAGACTATATGAAGGGGAGTACAGTGTGTGTCAAGAACTAGCTACGTGATGCTAAATTAAGTCCCCATCACACAGGATGGTTAGTCATACAGAGGCATGTGATCAGTAGTCTGCACTGGCAAATTTTGGGTGCAATAGGAGGATATCTTCAAGAACACGAGAGGTAATAAAGTAATTGCAAAGCTCCAGGTACCTCATGCCAACGGGTCTGAATGGTGTAATAACTGGGCATTCGGTGATGTAATGTGGGAGATCGTGCCGCAGTTCCTGCTCAAAGAGTTTGCACCTGGAGTGCTCAGGATTGGGAGATCCGTCACCTGTAGCCACCTGCCACAGGTAACGGTAACCACCTGCCACAGGTAACGGTAACCACCTGCCACAGGTAACGGTAACCACCTGCCACAGGTAACGGTAACCACCTGCCACAGGTAACGGTAACCACCTGCCACAGGTAACGGTAACCCAACCTGATCCTGGCAACCACTGTGTCGCATAGTCTGGTCCACGTTTTGTGCTGCCCATAAACACAGGTTTCAGATCTGAACAAATCATAGCTTTTTATACTGGTGCTTTCAGGTCGTTGGGAGTCAGTAATTTCTCTCCTGTCAGACCTGAGTGTTTGAAACAATATAGTTTTGACAGCAGAGATGGGGATACCTAGATCTAATTCAACTTCATCTTTGTTACACGCTAATGAGGCTGCAATGTCTGTCTCATTATGATGGGTTATATTTATGTGTGAAGGTATCCATACAAAGGAGATTCGAGACCCTTTACTCTGTGCAGTAATTAGGTCATTTATAATTGGTAGTATGAGGTTCTTGCTGTCGATCTTCCAGGAGAAGTTTTCAATTGCTTGAAGAGCAGACTTTGAATCACAAAATATTATTCCTCCTCCAATGATTGGTAATGTACTTGTAGCTAGTTGTAGTACCTTAATTAATAAGGCCTTGCCCGAAACGCTTTGCGTACTAGTGGCTTTAGGTATAGTATGTACTAGCTCTATCTATAAAGCAATCAGAATCTTTGTAACTGCATCTATGTGTGTACTTTTCCTAAATAAAATATTATCATTATAATACTGACTCGCTTCACTGTCAGGATAACGGGATAAAAGGCTCTCCCTCCCCGCCTCTCTCACCGTCTACACACTCCCAACGTTCCTTCTCTCATCTCTCATCTCTCTTGTTTACTCAGCAGTATGTTGCCTTTATTATTTACGATTGCTGCTTGTCGGTAAGGTCGTTCCTCACGCCGGAACAACGGCTTGTGTCGTGTTCGAGACCCGAGACTCTGCCATAGCTGTCTTGGACCTGAACCACCTGGTGAGCCAGCGGCCGGACTCTCTCTACAGGTGGGGGCGCTTGGAAGGTTTGTTTACAAGCGGTGGACTCTCTTTGGAAGGTCCTCCTGGAAGGTCTTCCTGGAAGGTCTTCCAGGAAGGCTGGAGGGAGGCAGAGGCATACACGGCTGTGCCAGGCCACGCTCAGCCTGTACCACAAGGGCCAGTAATATGACAATACCCTTGAGAGCCAGACTGCTGGCGATGGGGTCAGAATCCGTTAATTCATTCCCACTTAAAGCTCAAACTGCTGCGTCAACACACCAGAATAAACGGTATATTTACCTCGAATACCGCTACCCCCTGTTCCCCCCCCCCCCCAGTCCACATCCTATCCTTTCCTTGACCATCAAATCCGTGACCCAAGGTCAGGTCTTCCCCTGACCTGACCTGACACGCCCGAGGTCGATTCTCACCAGGGTCAACTGACCTCTCCTTCCATCTGACATCATTTCAGTCATTGGGGAATGATTTTATTTCTAGTCATTGAGTAAAGCCTTTTTATAAACTTGGATATCTGGGCCTGTCCTGAGGCTGGGGTGGGTGCGCACCCATCATAGATAATGAAGAGTATAGTTGTTGAGTATGCCGGGATGAGTAAGTATGTGAGGGGGGGGAGGGAACCGCTGTCAGTCATGTGTGTCGGCGCCAGTCAAGGCTGACAGCGCCGCCACACACCTGCCTGTAATAATAAACCTTATTTCCCCCGAGGATAAAGTCGGGACTCCGTGTCCAGGGCGCTGGTGCCGCCTGGCCACACACCAGCACGTTATAGGCGACCTGCGCACACACATACACACACACACACACACACACACACACACACACACACACACACACACACACACACACACACACACACAGTGTATTGGTGTTTGAGTACCTGATTGAAGAAGGGTTATTGAACTCGAGGAGGGATACCGAAACCAAAAGGTTAGCATACCGAAAGGGAAACTATGAGGAGATAAGGAAATTCCTAACAGATATAGCATGGGAAACAGAGCTCAGGGAAAAGACGGCTCAAGATATGATGGACAACATCACGAAAAAATACAAGGACGCATCAAACAAGTTTGTCCCAGCCCAAAAGGAAAACAGTGAAATGAAGATGAGAAACCCATGGTTTAATCAGAGATGTAGGCTAGCTAAGCAACAAAGTAAAAGGGCATGGAGAAACTATAGGAATAACAGGACACTGGAGAGCAGAGAAAGATACCAGAATGCCAGGAATGAATATGTCAGGATGAGGAGAGAGGCAGAAAGACAATACGAAAATGACATCGCAAGCAAGGCAAAGACTCAGCCTAAATTGCTGCATAGCCACATCAGGAGAAAAACAACAGTAAAGGAACAGGTTATGAAATTAAGGATAGGGGCAGAAGGATTCACTACAAACGACAAGGAACTGTGTGAGGAACTGAATAAGAAATTCCAAGAGGTCTTCACCTTAGAGCAAGGAGAAATCCCAGAGATAAGAGAGGGAATAACTAACCAGGAACCACTGGAAGAGTTTGAGATTACCAGCGGGGAAGTAAGAAAGTGTTTACTAGAGTTGGATGTGACAAAGGCTATAGGCCCAGATGGAATCTCCCCTTGGGTTCTAAAGGAAGGAGCAAGAGAACTGTGCCTACCACTCTCCATAGTGTATAACAAATCACTGGCAACAGGGGAACTGCCAGAAATTTGGAAAGCAGCTAACATAGTCCCGATATACAAGAAAGGGGATAGACAGGAGGCACTGAACTACAGGCCAGTGTCCCTAACCTGCATACCATGCAAGCTGATGGAGAAGATTGTGCGAAGAAAGCTAGTGGAGCACCTGGAGCGAAAGAACTTTGTAACACAGCACCAACATGGATTCAGGGATGGCAGGTCCTGCCTCACAGGGTTATTTGAATTCTACGACCAGGCAACAAAAATCAGGCAAGAAAGAGAGGGGTGGGCAGACTGCATATTTTGAATTGTCAGAAAGCCTTTGATACAGTGCCACACAAGAGGCTAGTGAAAAAGCTGGAGATGCAGGCTGGAGTGAAAGGGAAGGTACTCCGTTGGATACAGGAGTACCTAAGCAACAGGAGACAACGAGTCAGTGTGAGGGGTGAGGTCTCAGATTGGCGAGACGTTACGAGTGGAGTCCCGCAGGGGTCAGTCCTTGGACCTATACTGTTTCTGATATATGTAAATGATCTCCAGAGGGTATAGAATCGTTTCTCTCAATGTTTGCCGATGATGCAAAATTATGAGGAGATTGAAACGGAGGACGATAGTAGGAG